>CM075183.1:1387009-1687009 GCA_037577475.1 Chaunax sp. Z400
GATAAAAAACAAATTCAATTTCACCACTGTCTAATTCTAAAAAAGTACCAACTACTTAGTTTTGAAAACTTCATAAAGTGTCCTTTCATCAAACTGATCTTTAAATGTGTGAACAATCTCACCCCAGACATCCTCAGTCCATGTGTAAAAAAAAAGAATACCAATGGAGTTACCACCAGGGGATGAGTCAATGGCAACTGCAGAGTGCCAACACGTAAAACTACTTTTGGTCAGTCATCTTTTTCAGCAATAGGAATAAAGGTTTGGAACATTCTACCAACAGAGCTGAAAACACAAATTGATTTGAAGACATTTAATAACAAAGTGAAAAACTGGCTTAAACAAAACCAAAGCTGTGATCATTGATGCTGATTGGGGAAAGCTTATGCAGACAGAGGGTATGGTAGGCAGACATACATGCACACATATACACGCATAAATATAAACATTATATTCAAAAATATATACATGTACTGAAGCACACACATCTTTACATTTTCTTTACTATATTTCTATAACAAGAATATGTATATGTTTTTGTTAATGTGTAAGATGTTTTACTATGTGTCTTATTTTAGTGTTTTAATTTTAGTAACGCTTTTAATTTATGATGATTTTAACAGAAAAGCCTAACCAGGGACAGAGAGCAAATCAGCCATTGGCTAGAAATCTTGTCTGCAACACATATGTATCTTGTAATTGTTACTTGTTACAATGTTCCTTGCATTTGTCCCTGACAAAAAACCAACAATAACAAAAAAAAAAGGAAACGTCTTCAGAGCCTGAACAGGAGTCCAGCTGCTTCAGATCGAACCTTTCAGGATCACCAAATACCTGACTTTATAGGCTACTCCGTTACACTCGAGACCTAATGTGGTCTACTATATGTTTTATTTTGGTAGTGTAGACAGGAAGTGCCATTCCTACTCTTCCGCATTTGATGCTCGCGGCACTCAGACGGGGAGGAAGAGCTGAACCTCGGCGAGGAAAGGGAAGACGGTTGGCGGCACCAAGGGTCACAGGGATGTACAGCAAACACAGGCAGAAAAATGGCCAAACATCTCCGGTAAAATGTGGACGTGTGTTTCTTCTTCTTTGTCTCCTGTCGCTCAACGGAACAGTGGCGCGAGCCCGCGGAGACAGCGCTCTAAGAGGTAAAGACACCGGCTGAAAACTTCTCTACCAGTTGCGTGTTGGAGCGCTGGAGCTCAGTGTTCGGTGACAGTGAGGGTTTACGGTGAGACAGATACTAACAGGGTTATCTGAAGCGGTAAATGTTGGGTGTGAAAGCTGTGAAACTTTTAATTATCCTTTGTGCAGAGAAGAATCCCGCGGAAACCAAACCCCTTTGAAATATCATAGAATTTCACGCCGCGGTGATTATCAGGCTCATGAGCCACAAGACGTTTGCTGAGTAACATGGATTTATTGTTCGGATGAAGATGACGGCATCCAAACCACCGACTCATTCACACCGAATAACACCGGTAACGTCCGTACTTTATCTCCAGGTCCGTGGTTCTTCCCTCAAACCGGTGGAGGTGGAGGGCTTTAACATGAAACCATTCAAAATGTGGACATCATGGAGTTGAAGCTTTAATGCCGAAAATAACGGGGGACGTTGTTTTTCATAAAAACAGGGAGTCACCTGTTTCTGAGGGTGATTTAATGTCACTGACAGACAGACAACTTTAAATTCTCTGAGTTTTAAACCGTGTTCCGGATCTTCATCTGAGCGCGAATCGAAGCGAGCGGCTTTGAAACCGACTGATTGTCAGTCTTTACGGTTGTAGCAGAAGAAGAAACGTTCCAAGTGTTTTTAGGGTTAATGACTAATTGTTGGTGTGTCTGTAATATTTTTTAGCGGACAGACTACATACTCAGCCCAGTCCAGTCTGTCCTTAAAAGGCAGCAATTCTACTGGGACACAGCAGACCAGTACAGAGGAGGGACCCTCACTCCAGTCTGCTGTGGACCACAGATGAAACCACAACAATAATTAAGTCCACATTGGAGTCTATCCCGTCCTCACTGCTGAGGGTCTGTCTGTCACATGACCCTCAGCAGATCAATCTCTAGATCAATCTCTAAAACTTATGATCTGAGATCAATCTCTAAAACTTTATTAACAGTTGTTTGTATTCAATGTTTCTCATAAAGGTCAGCCTGTGAGATAATGGCTGTATGATGATCATCAACATTCCCAGTCATGTGAATTAAACTTAAACAATGCCCTTATTCAAAGAGGATGTTCCATGTTAATGTAGTTAAACCCGTCTGAGGCCTCAGACCCAGCAGCCTGGACATCATAGTATTCAGTCTACACACAGTACTCTGGAGGCATACAGTGGTTAATACCTCCATCTGATGTAGGAGCATACACACTGTGACCTTTATGATTTACTAGTGCCTATAATTAATCAACTCCTCTGCACCAATTACTGCTGTAGCCTCTCTTACCTCGTCTCACGTGAGGTCAGAGGTCACAGGTTCACCATGATGTTCATGGTGACAGCACTCAGAGAGCATTCTGCCGCCATCAAAGCTGAACCAGTCTTCCAGCATCCAGATCAGGCCTCAACAAAAGCTCCTAATCAGTGTTCATCAGAGACATTTATTCACATTAAATACAATTATTTACACAAGTATCCACACAAAAAGTAGTCAACAAATAGGAAGAACAGCCATCACATTCTAAACATGCACACATTTAAATGATCAAATCTTAATATTTCACTTTAAATAGCTAAAAATTACAATCCTATTCAGAAAATATATAATGAAAATAAAATGGTCAAATAATAAAATAGTTGTGGAGCACCTGAGTCTACTTTGTAGTCAGTGTGGTTGTATGTATCAACCTCCAGATGATGTCATCCCATCTGATGATGGCGTCCCTCTCTTTAGTCAGAGCTGTTGCTGAGCCTGTGGATGAAGTTCATGCTGTTGTACTCTCTCACTAAACCAACCTCACAGGTTTTTAATGGGGTTTAGGGCGGGGCTCATAGCTGGGGTCCAGATCTCCAGAACCGCCGCGTGCTGCCAATGGTGTGACCCAGTCCTGTCACCCCAGATGTGGTGTTCTTATAGATCTCATTATGTCATCAGACTGTTGTGACCTCATGACCTGATTCTATAAGATGTTGTGACCTCATGACCTGATGCTATAATATACCGACCAACAGTAGAAACCCATATTTTTCTGATGTCATGCCATCCTGTTCATATTAAATATCAAAGGTAAATTATGGTTCACACATCTTTATTCACCCTTTAGCCATACAGAAAAATCATTTTTGTGCAGATTAGTGGTTTTTGTCTTAGTGTTTACAAGTCAGAAAGTGTGGATGGTGAGACAGAGAACAACAACAATAACAACTACCGTGACTATTGTTGTTGACTAAGATGTTGTTGTTGACTAAGATGTTAATCTGGACTTGTAGGATGACATGCCATTCTTCCTGCAGAGCTGTGACAAGTTGTTCATGTGTTGCTGGAGCAGGATCTCTCTCTCTCACCCAGTGATCCTGAACGTCCCACAGATGCTCTATTGGGTTGAGATCTGGTGAATATGCTGGTCAAGGAAGGATAGCGACATTGTTCTGGTTCAGGTAGGCTACTCCTGACAGACATGAGCCACATGTGGTCTGGCATTGTCATGCATGAAGGTGATGCCTGATTGCTGTATCCTGGGAATGACATATGGACCTAGGACCGTATCTCAGTAACGGATGGCTGTCAGTGTACCGTGGATCTGGACAAGGTCTGACCGTCATCCAATTAGCAGTGGCCCCCCACATCATGACACCACCACCAAATGGTCCACTTCCTGGATGTATGTATATAACTTTCCCCAAGATGACGATACAAACGCCAACGACCACCAGCTGTGTACAAGTTAAATCTGGACTTGTCACTAAATGTGATCTCCGTCCACTTTGCAATGAGCCATAACATCTGTAACATCTGTGCTGCACGTGTCTGCAGAGTTCAGACCATCATCATCATCAGCATCCCAACTGCATGTTCACGTAAGTTCTTTCAAGAATCCTGACATCATCAGTTGTTTCAGTAGGACATTAATTAGACCCAGTAAATTATCACCTTGACCAGGTCTTTTCAATAATGCAGAAAAAAATCTCACCAACATCATGGTTTCCTCTGAAATGCACCAATGACTGTTATTTCTATGTTATGACTAAATGATGGTTATTCATTTAACATGTTTTGGTTGTGGGTACTTAAAAAAGTCTATTCAGTGAATCACATTATTGTTTGTTTCAGTAGTTTAGGGCTAGTGAATAGAAATTACAGGGTCTTTAAAATGATGCGTTTCCACTGTTGCTCAGTATATTATGGGCCCTATTTAAAAGCATGATGTGAATAATCATCCCTTTTCAAGACAGACTAAAAAGAACTATGTTGAACAGTTAAAGTAATACATTTTGTACATTACAGCCTCTTTCTCATTACCCACCATAGTGAATACTAAACCTGACCCGAATTTTCTGCCTTTGTTATTTGCTACTCGGGACACCAATAAGATTAATTTTCAGTTTAGTGCCAGTTGTCCACTCTTGTTGGTCCAACAGCCTGTTTGACTTTGATTTGATAGGAGAATGAGAATGTTATTTTGGATAATTTTCTTTAAACGCTGAGCTGTGAGCTAATTGCATCACAACTCATGCTTGACAAATTATTCAACAAAAAAAAATTAAAGTTATTTTTCCCCTCTGCTTCAAAGGTCATGGCCCTCAAAAGTTCTGTAATGACACTTTGAAGTATGGGATGCCAAAAATGAATTTTCATCCTGATTCTCATATATAAAGGATCGGCATTCAGCCAGATGAGATTTCTCTGGCTAATCAACAACCTTGGCACAAAGTAACAACAAGGCTCAACAGGGTTGTACTTAGTCTTTTAATGAGTGAAAGTGTTTTCATTATTTAAACCAATCAGTGTCAGGACAGGTATGTGGTCCTCTGCCTCCACCGTCTCCCAATCCTCTGTCCCATCAACAACTCCATGTGACTGCATATGAGCAAAGTCAGCCATATTTAACTGAGGTGGAGGAGGAGGAGGGCTGCTGCACATCCCTGTGTGTGGAATAGGTCTATTTATATGTGGATAGGAGTCTGCAGATCTGGTGTCATCAATCATTCTGATTAATAGCTGATTAGAGGGTGAAACATGACATCATTAATGAGGAGAATATTGACTACATTACCTGTAGTGCTCCCCCAGCAGAACCAGCCAGCCAGCTGTAGCCACATGTAGAGTGAAGGTGTAGGTTTGGTTCTCACCCTGCAGCTCAGAGGACTGGTACTTCTGTCCATGTAGCTGCCTGTTGTCCCCTGTGCCCTCCTGGTTTCCTCCTGGTCAGGTTTCTTTCACTCTCTTAATCTCAGACATGTCATCACAATGTTAAAGAAACCCTCTAAACTCCTAAAGCTCATTTGCTCTGCTGGGATTCAGACAAACTGTGTGCTCAGCTGTTTTCTCCACAGTCTCTGCTGCACCACGGCCCATTTAGCAGGCTCTGAGAGCAGCCTGCCCCGGGCCTGTGCCTCATATGCTTTTGCAGTGCTGAGCCTGGTCTGTGAGTCCAGAGGAGTCTGTAAGGACTGATTTGGTAGCATTAAAGAGCATGGGCTGTTATGTCCAGGGGGAAGCAGGGGGGGCTGTGCACCGGCAGAACTGTGGCTCACCTTTTCACACCGCCTCATTCTCTAACTGCAAACAGGTTGGTATGACGAAGAGGTTGCACCCTAGAAGAATATTTAGTTTGAAATGGAATGAGATATTTGTAACACCCAAATAAGTTCTTTGTGGTCTGTTGTGTGGGCTTATTTGAGTCATTATTCATTTTCTAAGTGTTCTGTTTATGCTTGTAGGTCTGTGCTGGGTGGGGTGGGGGTGGGGGTGGGGGTGGGGGGGGGGGGGGGGGCAGAGACTGCGGTGATTCTGAGAGCCTCCATGTCTAATGGTGTCGGTCTCATGGAAGGATGGAGCGTCAACATTTTACACACTCTTATGATGAAGTGAGAAGAGCAGACAGCTGACTGATGCTGTTTCAGCTCTTTTAGTTGACATGCTAAATGTTAGAGCAATGAATTTCTTATCTCCTGCTTCTCTTTTAATGACATGACGGGAGATAAAATGTCAAGTTTGTGTTTTTCTAAGAACCAGCTTTTATTGTATCACAGCACGAGAACTAGGAGCAGTTCAGTTCAGGTTTGTTCTTCAGATCAGGAGGAGCCTTTGGTAACAGAAGCTTACTAAACGTTCAGCTTCAGCTGTAATCAACAGTTTGTGATGGTAGACTTAAAAAATGGAACTAAGATAGAAACATGTCTGTATAATGAATATGAATAGTTATTTTCTGTTGTTTTAAAGATTAGACACTAACTCTTCAGCTTCATATTATTTATCACCTTCTGAACACAGTGATATGATGGTTGATGATGTTTCTGTGGCAGTGTGGTGGTTAGTGCAGGATGGGGACAGTCGAGGTGGATCCAGGGGTCAGACAGAGAGGGGTGTCTGGTGGTAAGAACTGATGGCTCTCTCCCCCTCATGTTGCAGTGTGATGGACCTGGACTGTCAGGCAGACTGTGTGAGTCTGGAGACGATGGTTGTGCGTCTGGCTTGATGCTGGAGAGCATCTGTAATAATTGTGTATTAGTTTGTTACCTGAAAAGCTGGTGTAAAGTTTATTGATTTGTGTTGAATAAAGACTGTTACCTACACATCACTGGTGGAATGGTCTCTGAAGTGAACCCACACACAGAGTGGTAGCAGAAGAGGCTACACTTTAATAAAAACAACACAGGACCTGTTTTTAGATCAGGAACCTTTTCCTCATTCTAAGAATGTGTTTCTAGGAACTCCACTGAAACCCACCATTTATAAAAATCCATGTTCTGTTGTTTGTTAGCCATTTAAACAATAGCGTGTAGCGTTAGCCTTAAAAAAGATGTGACGTCACTACACCAGCCGCTGGCCAGCTTATCTCAGTGTTCCTATTAGCAAAGCCGATGCAAACAGAAAAAAGGCTGTTGAATTATTTAGTTCTTGTATGAAGTCCCCAGAGAGCGGTTCCTCTCAGAGAGCAGCCACAGTGTTTCGGCTGGAAATGCCAACAGAGAATGTGGACTTGTGTTGAGTGGTGGTACCTACTGGCATTACACTGTCCCACACGTCACAGTTCAGGTGTTACACTGACCCACAGGTCAAAGTTCAGGTGTTACACTGACCCACAGGTCACAGTTCAGGTGTTACACTGACCCACAGGTCACAGTTCAGGTGTTACACTGACCCACAGGTCACAGTTCAGGTGTTACACTGACCCACACGTCACAGTTCAGGTGTTACACTGACTCACAGGTCACAGTTCAGGTGTTACACTGACCCACAGGCCAAAGTTTAGGTGTTACACTGACCCACAGGTCGCAGTTCAGGTGTTACACTGACCCACAGGTCACAGTTCAGGTGTTACACTGACCCACAGGTCGCAGTTCAGGTGTTACACTGACCCACAGGTCACAGTTCCGGTGTTACACTGACCCACAGGTCAAAGTTTAGGTGTTACACTGACCCACAGGTCACAGTTCAGGTGTTATACTGACCCACAGGTCACAGTTCAGGTGTTACACTGACCCACAGGTCACAATTCATGTGTTACACTGACTCACAGGTCACAGTTCAGGTGTTACACTGACTCACAGGTCACAGTTCAGGTGTTACACTGACCCACAGGTCACAGTTCAGGTGTTACACTGACCCACAGGTCACAGTTCAGGTGTTATACTGACCCACAGGTCACAGTTCATGTGTTACACTGACTCACAGGTCACAGTTCAGGTGTTACACTGACCCACAGGTCACAGTTCAGGTGTTACACTGACTCACAGGTCACAGTTCAGGTGTTATACTGACCCACAGGTCACAGTTCAGGTGTTACACTGACCCACAGGTCACAGTTCAGGTGTTACACTGACCCACAGGTCACAGTTCAGGTGTTATACTGACCCACAGGTCACAGTTCAGGTGTTACACTGACCCACAGGTCACAGTTCAGGTGTTACACTGACCCACAGGTCACAGTTCAGGTGTTACACTGACCCACAGGTCACAATTCATGTGTTACACTGACTCACAGGTCACAGTTCAGGTGTTACACTGACCCACAGGTCACAGTTCAGGTGTTACACTGACCCACAGGTCACAGTTCAGGTGTTACACTGACCCACAGGTCACAGTTCATGTGTTACACTGACTCACAGGTCACAGTTCAGGTGTTACACTGACCCACAGGTCACAGTTCAGGTGTTACACTGACCCACAGGTCACAGTTCATGTGTTACACTGACTCACAGGTCACAGGTCAGGTGTTACACTGACCCACAGGTCACAGTTCAGGTGTTACACTGACCCACAGGTCACAGTTCATGTGTTACACTGACTCACAGGTCACAGGTCAGTAAACAGTGTTCAGGAATCACCGTTTAAGACCAATAAGTGAACTCTGAGAGCTCAGATGACTGCCAGGGTCAGTCGTCCACTCTATGAGACACAGATCTATAAGTGGAACCACTATGTCTGGATATATTATTTAAACTGTCAGAATTATGTCAGAACATGTTTGTAGCTAGCTGCATGTGTACTGGTCCATGTTAAAGTACATTGCTACATGCTACATACAGTAGCATTTTGTTACCTGAGAGAGTAAGTGACTGATGTAAAGACAATGTAACCCCTCAGGTGTGACTACACTTCAACAAGTTTGACACAAGCAGCACCGATTCAGTGTCTTTAATAGAAATGTAAATCTGTCCAGGACAACACGGCTAACAGGAGAAAACTCCAGATCATCATCATATCATGGCCATTAAAATTCAAAAATTACTCCCCACTACTCAACTATTACAGAGTTCTACTACAGAGTTCCAGCAGGAATAAACCCACAAATACTTTTATCACAAAATGACAATTGTGTTTACTAATCAATTTTTTATTGATTGACTATTCGAATATTCAAAAATCAATGCCCACCTGTCTGTCTGTCTGTCTGTCTGTCTATCTGTGTGTCTGTCTGTCTATCTGTCTGTTTGACTGTCTTTCTGACCGACCGTCCGTCCGTCATTTCCCACAGGTGAGGATTTACTTGTGGTGGTGCAGCACAGGATGTGACGGACAGGTTCACTAATAAACTAGACATAAAAGAGTTTATCACTTACTACATTTATGGCAAATGAATAACTACAAAAAAGAAGTACGATAGGTCAACATAAATAACTATTTACAAATTACAGTAAATAATAGAGTGATTATAACCATAATCACTCTAAATATCTTATTTGATGAACATGTCAAAATAAACAATTTACATAATAACAACAACAAAACCCTTGAACTCACAGTGTGTCCCTCAAATACCCTGCTTTGTGTCATTTAGTGCGTTTGTCATGTGCCTAGTTGCACAGTTGGATTCCCTGTTTGAACATTTGAAAACATAAAAAAACATTTCTAATGCCTGTCTGTATGGGTCTGCTTCAGGGGCAGGTCCATTTATTGAGATTCTGAGGCATGCAGCCAGCTGCTCTCCTTTAAGCTTGTTCCTTATATTCTGACCTGAAACACAAACAAACTAACAACCAGCAGCAGAAAATGTACACATTGTGCTCTTTCATGGTTGAAAATCACTTGCCCTGTTCATTGTTGAGAAGTCTCATTCACAGATTTCACTCATTTTTTAAGAAACAGAGAAAAAATGACAATGTGCTTTGGTTAAAATAACTGTTATTCTTTACATCACAGTCAGTATTATCAGACTTATTTGACAGAATTACAGGAGGTGAGTGAGGAGGGATCATCTGAAATGAGTGCATTATGCTTAGAATCAACAACACTTGACTGATAAATTGTCACTAACTTTCTCTGGATAGTGTTATTCCTGCAGCTGTGCTGTCTGCTGGCCCTGCTCCACTTGTCCCTGCTTCCTCTCCCTCTCTTAGATCATTTATAATTCTTACACCTGGTTATTTTCCTTATTAAACAGAAAATACAACCGTACACCATTTTGAATTTATGTTTCTCTCTTTCACTGAACTGAGACGATTAATGACCTCGTTAACAGTAAAACACCAGTCAACACAGAAAATAAACCTCACCTCGACAGCCTTGGTTCGTTTTTTCACTGTTCCAACAATCACCAATTCTGGTTTGATCAAAATAAACCCTTCATTCACAGAGTAATTCTTCTCGACACCGGTTTTCCCTGCTGCCGCTCTCTGCTGTTACTGCCTCATTCATGCTAATGTTACTGGGTTACATTTGTATTCCAACCCTATTTGCATCCTACCTGCGCTGCACCCCAGCTCTCTTCATCTTCCTGGTGCTTTCCTTTTCGCTGAAAATAATATTCAGTGGCCTTCATGGCTGATGAAAGAGCTTCAGTTCACCTGGTTATGTGAAGCTTTCCGATCGGTTAGCTAGCTAGCCATTTAGCTCTATGAGCAATACACCACTCTAGCTAGCCAGTCCAACTAGCTACACACCTGAGTTAAAACACAATGTGTATAGAGCGTAACGTTAACACACAGGCAGTCTAATACAAACCAAACGGTAAGGTGTGATGATTTTTATTATCCAGTTAAGAAAAAAGTTACTTACCTCAGAAACTCAGACGTGGCCAGTCGCCGTCTGAATCTGACATCATGTTGCTGAATGAAACACCGTGTCACGTATGTCTGGTCACGCATTATCTTGAAAAGGCTCCACCTGTGTGCATCTCCCCAGCGCTGAGGATTAGTGTGCATTATGATATGACAATTGTGTGTATTGCTTAAAAATAAATGAAATTCAGATTTGATCTACCTGGGCGGGTCTTAATTTACCTGGACGGGCCACCCAAATAGAGCCTATGTATGGGAAACACTGCTGTCTGTCTGTCTGACTGTGTCAGTCTGTCTGTCTGACTGTGTCTGTCTGTCTGACTGTGTCAGTCTGTCCGTCTGACTGTGTCTGTCTGTCTGACTGTGTCTGTCTGTCTGTCTGTCTGACTGTGTCGGTCTGTCTGTCTGTCTGACTGTGTCGGTCTGTCTGTCTGTCTGACTGTGTTGGTCTGTCTGTGTCGGTCTGTCTGACTGTCTGTCTGTCTGTGAGTTTCTGGCTGTCAGGGAAGTAATTTCTCGACTTTGGTTTGGGTTCTGTGATACACTCATTATTAATACACTTAGAATAAACAGGTGAACAGCTCTGTACAGCAGCAGGGGTACAGCTCCAGGGCTCTGCTGAAACAGAGCAATACCATCGGAAATGGCAGGAGGCAGTATAGCTACAATTCAAGCAAGGCACGACAAACGTTTACGAAACCAACGAAGAAGAAAAAAGTGAAGCCAATTGATTTGTGCATGTGGAGAAGACATGCTCCCTCATAAGCAACGACAAATGCTCAAGCCACTGAGGCTGAATTAAGCTATCATACTGAAGAGTCGTAGTCTGATGACTGCAACCCAACCATGTCCTCATCCAGACTGTTGTTGGATGACGGGGTTCTCTCCCTCTGACACCATAATATTGATATCCTGCAGTCTGTGATGTGCATGTATTTTCAAATCTTGTAGTTTGTGCATGTTTGAGATTTGAGAGAAGAATATCTTCTTCTTTGTGTGTGATGCAACCTGGTTTTAAAATGGGTTGGGATTTATGACTGCTTTGGAATGAGTCTGGCTTTAGTGAACACATGGCACAGGATATGAAGATGACAAACGTCATCATGAGGCAGATGGATTGTTTTTTCGTTCACATTTTGTTATTTACAACAGAAAAGGTGCTTTTGTTATTTTCCTCCTTGGTGTGAAATTAAAGTGAGAACAGAGGTTTCCTGTCAGCAGGAAGCACCTCGTCTGAAGTAGGTGTTAGAGCCCGTCTGAGTGACTGCTGTGTCCAATCACCAGGTGATGAAGATGAGCAAAGCCTACTTATTTATATGTAAATGCTACAGCTTTTCAGGAGTTGCAGGAATCGTGTGCATCGCATCATTGGATCTGGTTATTATCATTCTGTGGGCCACACACACACTTCCATTGTGCCAGGTGTTAGAAGGTAAGCAGAGCCTCTAACAACCGTCTGAGCAGATGGGGAACTGGAGAGCACTCTGACTGACCACCTCTGATGGGGAGGACACCGGTTCACTGTGAACCTCATTCAGATTGGGACCAGCTCAGAACACTGGACCTGAGAGGGGAAGAGATGGAGTCTGTGGGGATTTAGGACAAGAAAATATAGAGGAAGCTGTTTATTTATCATTACACTGATGCTGCCTGCATCTGTCACATGACCCCATGGTTTTTATTTGACCTATTTGGGTCAAATCGGCTTTACAGTTGTGTTTTTACATTCTGCAAAGGCAGAGGTCTACTGCTGCCTTTGTTTGGGTTGTGCCCATTGCATGAGAGACAACCCAGAAACAACCTAGATAAAGCACAGATGTCACCTTTTTACTGCTTGTCAAAGTTAGATTTAAAATCCAACTGCATGGTTTTGTTACCGAGCCTTGAACCTAGGAGGAGACCTGTTATATTTACTCAGCCAGGGTTGTACTGGAGCCACTACCGCTGGCCCTGCGTTGGCCCCAGGCCTAAGCATCAGGAACCTGGAAATGTATTTTATAAATGTTGGTTGATGTGATGTAGACAGAATGAAAAAGGCAGAACTCATTTCTGATGGCAGTGCAGCACCTGGACAGTGTGATCCACAACCCCCACTGGTCTTTACTGGTTTACCATGATATTAGATGGTATAACCTGCACCAACTAACTAACTACCACTATGATCAGGGTATTCTGTGTACACAACAGAACAGGAGAAGCAGCATCAGGTGATGAGCTAATCTGCTATACCAGGGCTCCTGCTAACCAGCCACATGATGCTATCTCTCTCCACCTACAAATGACAAATGCTGGTCACGTTTTGCAGGTAATGAACTGGTTTAAGCTCATAAATGTACAAACCGCAAACCTGCCCAATCCTGAAAAAATAACTGGTAAAAAGGTAAAAACTCTCTGAGAATCACCTCCACGGCTTAGTTCTAAGTGTTTTCCCAGTAGCTCCATCTCTTTGTGGCAGTTTTCCATCATGTTCCTCCACTAAGGCATCACAGACGGTGACAGGTTTACCTGCGCTTGACCCACGAGTGTGTACTTTGATTGACAGCTCCACACACAAACCCCGCCCCATGATGAAAGGCTTCCCAGCTTTCTTCACAGCCATTGGATAAAAGCCCGATTTTAGAAAACGTCTGTCCTGACGTGTTGACTTTTCAAAGCTGGAGCTAATAAAAATGCAGGACACGGTCTCAATGTGTGGGACAGGGGACAAGGCATAAAAAGGCTGTGCAGTCCTGCATAAAGTGGGACATCTGGTCACCCTAATCACAAGTAACTCTGCATCCTGGGAGCGTAATGTTGTAGATCGGTACTGTGAGCTCCTGAAGGTATGCTGGTGCCTGATAGTAGCCTTCATCATGATTTCCTCTATGATGACATCACAGTCAGAGACAGAGCTTTTTACTGAGGTAACCAGCAGAGTGAATGTTTTGAGTTTTAGGATGCTTTAAATGATGCTTTAGGAAACCGCAATAACCGGACAGCATGTTCTGAGGGCATCACTGAAATGTTGATAGCAGAAGTGATGCATTCAGGGAATAATTGATTTTTTATGTTGCTCACACTGTTGTGGGCTGTGGTACTATAATGGAACCTGAAGAGGTGCTGTCACTGTTAGCCCCGCCCCAATCCAAAGAATGGGCGGTCTTATGAAAACTTCAGATGATGGTCAGAGGAAGTGGAGAATATGAATTCTAACATGTATGTTGGGAATGGTTTGGGGTGCAGTCAGGAGGTGTTACCTGATGACCTGGGAGGAGACAATGAGTCTGTGGTGACAGTCAGACCAGGACCCCTCTTATCTCCCTGTTATGAAGCTCTTCTGCATGAAGTTGGCCTTTATTGATAGGACAGCCAGAAGAGGGGACAGGAAATGTGGGAGAGAGAAATGCGGCAAATGGCCATGGGTCGGAATCTAGAGGACTACAGCCTGGGTAATGGGGCGCACTCTAACCACTGCACTGTCTCTGCCTCTCCTTTTTTTTTTTATAAAGGTTGAGAAACTGATATAGAGGCACCACAAAGAGATGGCCATCCTGACTGAACGGTCCAATGACTTGGATTTGTGTGTCAGACAGATGAGTCCTGACCACCAGCCTCTCTTTCCATCTGTCAAAAACACTTTATTTCATCTGCATTAATTTAGCTAAAGGAAGTCTGGGAACAATAACCATTGATTATTGTAGACCTGAAATGATTCAAGTCATTACTGCATCCAATGAAAAATCATCTTGTCATTTCATGATAGGGAAACTTGAAGATGTTTAATTCATGAAGATGATTCAAATGCCTGGTCAGTAATAACAGAATCACCTAAAAGCAAAGTTTAAACTCACTTAAATATCCATCATCCATCAATCATCCATCTATCCATCCATCATCATTCATCCATCTATCCATCCATTGTTCATCCATCATTCATCCATCTATCCATCCATCATCCATTCATCATCCATCGCTCATCCGTCATTCATTCATCCATCTATCCATCCATCATTCATCCATCTATCTATCCATCCATCAGCCATCATTCATCCATCATCATCCATCATTCATCCATCATCATCTATCATCCATCATTCATTCATCATCATCCATCATTTATCCATCTATCCATCCATCATCATTCATCCATCATTCATCCATCCATCCATCCATCATTCACCATTCATCAATCCATCCATTATTCATCCATCATCCATCCATCATTCATCCATCTATCCATCCAACATTCATCCACCATACATCCATCCTCCATCCATCATCATCCATCATTCAACATTCATCCATCTATCCATCCATCATCATCCATCATCCATCGTTCATCCATCATTCATCCATCTATCCATCCATCACCATTCATCCTTCATCCATCATTCATCCATCTATCAATCCATCATTCATCCATCCATCATCTATCATCCATCATTCATCCATCTATCCATCCATTATTCACCATTCATCAATCCATCCATCATCCATCATCATCCATCATTCATCCATCTATCCATCCATCATTCATCCATCGTTCATCCATCATCCATCCATCGATAATCCATCATCATCCATCATTTATCCATCATCATCATCCATCGTTCATCCATCTATCCATCCATCATCATTCATCCGTCATCATCCATCACCATTCATCCATCATTCATTCATTCATTCATTCATCATCCATCCATCATCATCCATCTATCCATCATCCATCCATCATTCATCCATTATTCACCATTCATCAATTCATCCATCCATCATTCATCCATCCATCATCATCCATCATTCATCCATCTATCCATCCATCATTCATCCATGTATCCATCATCATCATCCATTGTTCATCCATCTATCCATCCATCATCATTCATCCATCATCATCTGTCCATCATCCATCAATCATCCATCTATCCATCCATCATCATTCATCCATCTATCCATCCATTGTTCATCCATCATTCATCCATCTATCCATCCATCATCCATTCATCATCCATCGCTCATCCGTCATTCATTCATCCATCTATCCATCCACCATCCATCATTCATCCATCCATCTATCCATCCATCGGCCATCATTCATCCATCATCATCCATCATTCATCCATCATCATCTATCATCCATCATTCATTCATCATCATCCATCATTTATCCATCTATCCATCCATCATCATTCATCCATCATTCATCCATCTATCCATCCATCATTCATCCATCCATCCATCATTCACCATTCATCAATCCATCCATTATTCATCCATCATCCATCCATCATTCATCCATCTATCCATCCAACATTCATCCACCATACATCCATCCTCCATTCATCATTCATCCATCTATCCATCCATTATCATCCATCGTTCATCCATCATCCATTGTTCATCCATCGTTCATCCATCGTTCATCCATCAACCATCATCATCCATTGTCCATCCATCATCATCCATCATCACTTATCCATCATCCATCCATCATTCATCATCCATCATCCATCCATCGTTCATCCATCATGTCACGATATCAATTTTTCTCAATATGATTATCATTAAAATATCATTAAAAAAATGACAGTCACTTGAAATACATCTTTAACTTTATTTTGTCCAACGTTTGTTTGTTTTCTTTCCAAAACAACAGATAACAGTGTATTTTTCATGACAGTGAGTGTATCATCACTGAATAAACAATCAACAAAGAGTGTGAGTGTGTGTGTGTGTGAGATAGTTTGTCTATGGTAAGTTCTTGTCTAAGAAGACAAGCACGTTCAGCTTATCAGGCTTCAAGCTGGACCAGAATGCAGTTTGAATGTTCCCTGAAGAACTGAAAACTCTTTCCGAGGAGATGCTAGTGGCAGGTATGCACAGGATCTTTCATGCCACTTTTGCCAGGCAGGGAAATTCCTCTTCATGGGTTTTCCACCATTTCAGTGGGTCATCTTAGGTGATGACAGGCATGGACGTGTACCTCGAGAGTTCTAGGATCGCCATTTGTTCTGCTGTCTTGGCCTGTCCTGTCTCCTGCTGTTTACGCATTGTGATGTCTTGAGAAGGCCAGGCAAGCCTTTTTGAGTCGGACTCGGAGCCTTGGAACTGGAAGCATCTGTGTCCTCTTCAGCTTCTCCTCTGGCAGAAGCCTCCAGTGTGAGTGAGACCTGTAAGTAATAGACACAGGTTCACAGAGTGCTTCACAACATTTCAAAAACACACAGAAAAACATCAGATAAGGTACAACGAAGAATACAGAGACAGGGCATGAACAAAATAATACAGATACCTGCTGCTCTAGCTCTCGTTTGATTTGGGGGATGGAGTCTGCATCTTCAACAAAGCTGAGCTTGAAACGAGGGTCCAAGACCCATGCCATGTCCATCACAGCGGACATGTCTGGATCATCATATCGCTCTTGCAAATCCGTGCGGATAGCATCTTTCATGCTGCTCACCAATCTGCTGTTGTCATCTTCTACTCTCAGGATGGATTCTGTCAGATGCTGAAGGACTGGTCTCTGCAGCGAGGGAATCAGTGAAAGCTCTGTGTGGCCTCAGCACTTTAGACATGTCCTCAAGGGTGGAGTTGTGTGTCCCCTTCAGCACAAGGTGCCTTGTGTTTCTGTCAGCCGTGAGAGTGGCTGCCACTGCAGTATATTCAACAAACCTGCAAGCATGCAACAGATGAAGAAGTTAGACAGATGTTCATAATCCATAACTTTGTGAGGAAATGCATGAAATGTGGTGTGTGTGTTGTACATGTGTGTGTGTGTGTGAGAGAGAGATAATAAGTGTGTGTGTGTGTGAGAGAGAGATAATAAGTGTGTGTGTGTGTGAGAGAGAGATAATAAGTGTGTGTGTGAGAGAAAGAGAGAGAGAGAGAAATTCAAGTGTGTGTGTGTGTGTGTGTGTGTGTGGTGCATGTTAGGGGAAAATATTTGCTTATAGAGGCCTAAATTAATGAATGAAAATTCAAACAGACATACCTGAACACCATGTTGTAAGTGGACCTCCACCTAGTCACAACATCTTGGCTGAGGATGTGTTGAGGGAGATTGAGGTCTGCTTGGATCTTCGCCAGTTCCCTCCTTCTCTTCCAGGAGTGGTTGAACCCTTGGTCCACACTTCTGCAAGCCCTGACTGCTGCGTCCACTCTCTCAATTTTCAATGCTTTTCCAATGGCAAGGTTCAAGTTGTGCCTGAAGCAGCTGATCCAGGTTGCTGGGAGTTGGGTCTTGAATGCTGCTTCCATGTTTGAGGCGTTGTTGGTGGTGACGCAGACAACAGCTGTCAGGGCACTTATCCACTCCTCAATGATATTCTCAAATACCCGTTTAACGTTTTCCCCTGTATGGTCTTCAGGTAGAAAGGCCGTTTCCAGACATGCTGCTTTCATCTCCCATGCAGGTGTAATGAAGTGAACAGTTAAGCTCATATATGGGTGTCCAGTGATGCTGGTCCAGAGATCCGTGGTGAAGGCAAAGTGCTTGGCTTCAGACAGTGAGCTTTCAATATTATTTTCAGGTAGAGATTCGGGATCTCATTTTCAGAAAACTGTTGTCTCCATGGGAGAATTTGTACTTTGGAGCTACCGTTTTCATCATTGCTTTAAATCCTGGCCTCTCCACAATTCTAAATGCCATCATGTCCTTTGCTATGAAATAAGACACTGATTCTGTGATTCGCTTCTGCCTGACTTGTAGTTGCCTCCTCTGTCTTTCTTTTCCTGGTCAAGGTCTCAAACAGGCTTAGCTGACCTGCTCCTTTTTCTTTCCCTGATGATTTCTCACGTTTCTTGGATGCTGCTGTTGCCTAACCACAAGAAAAGTACAAGCTGTCACTGTCTTGTTGAACAGACCTCAATTAAGTTAGCCAACTTTACTTAGCACAAAAACTTTATTTAGCTAACATAGTCATTCATTATCACTGGCGGGTCTCAGTTAGCTATAATTACTTAGCTGTAGCTGGCTAGCTAATGTTGTCATTCACTAACCAAGATATGCTAATGTTGTACTCATATAACTCAACTGACATGTTTAGCTATGCTAACATTACAACTTACTCGCTCTACGGTGGCGAAATGTTCAGCATGATGATTGCGAATGTGGCTATGCATGTTTGAAGTATTGCCTCCTTTGGCTAATACTGTAGCCCCACATTCCCTGCACACTGGAGCAGTATCAAGGACTTCGTTTTTCTTGCGCAACCCAAAGAATTCCCACACTGCAGAGTTTACGTTTTTAGCAGGGCGATAAAGTATCTCCTTTTCATTCGTCCTCATTTCGACAGAATCATGAACGAAGACGAGACGCGCGCTTGCTTGTGGTGTGTTTACTTTATAGTCTGTTTGTGGCGCGCGACTGTTTATGACGTCATGTCTGCGACAAGCTTTTGTTTACTGCGTGCAGGGGACAACAGGAGAAACAGCTAAACCAAGGGCTAAATGTCATTGTTGTTAAACACAATATATCGTGGCTGGATTATTTACGATATCACTATTTTCATGTTTTTAATACCGTGATTACAGTAAAACCGGTATACCGTGACACCTCTAAAGGAGACCCAACAATCCTCCATGAGAAGAACATGGAGACAATGGCGAGGAAAAAACGCAGACATGTTCAACCACAATAACAATAACAGCTATTATAATAGAGATATTATAGTTTGTAGTATTTATAATAACTACTACAATAACAACACTGTGATATTAATGATAATATTAATAATGATGATGATAGTAATAGTAAGAGTAATAACAATAATGGCAATGATGATGATGATGATGTCAGAGGGTATCAACATGGTCCCAGCAGTAGATTGGTCCATGGTGACCTGCAGGATGAGAAAGCACAAAGACTCCGGAGAAGAAGTCAAGTTAGTAACATGAATTAATGAGACAGGAGTGTGTAAAGAAGAAGGGGGAGAAGAAGAGAGAGGAGCTCAATGCATCATGGGAAGTCCCCCAGCAGTCTAGGCCTATAGCAGCATAGCTAAAGACTAGCCTAAGCCAGCCTTAATTCTAAGCTTTCTCAAAAAGGAAAGTTTGAAGCCTCCTCTTAAATGTAGAGAGGGTGTCTGCCTCCTGGACCCAGACTGGAAGATGGTTCCACAGGAGAGGAACCTGATAACTGAAGGCTCTGGCTCCCGTTCTACTTTTGGAGACTCTAGGGAACACAAGTAACCCTGCATCCAGGGAGCGTAATGTTCTAGATGGGTAGTAGAGTACTACGAGCTCCTGAAGGTATGTTGGTGCCTGACCATTAAAGGCTTTGTACGTGAGGAGAAGGATTTTAAATTCTATTCTGGATTTTACAGGGAGCCAATGCAGAGAGGCTAATACAGGAGAGATATGATCTATATAGGGTGAACAATATTGGTCCAAGCACAGAACCCTGAGGGACTCCATGATTAACTTTGCTGTGCGTGGAGGGTTTGTCAATAACAAGTACAAACTGAGATCTAATAAAGATGATTTTAACCATCTTAATGCAGTTCCTTTAATGTCAATTAAATATTGGAGTCTTTGTCGTAGTATCTGATGATCAATGGTATCAAACGCAGCACTAAGACCTAATAAGATGAGCACAGAGACAAATCCCTCATCTGATGCCATTAGAAGGTCATTAGTAACTTTGACCAATGCTGTCTCTGTACTGTGATGCTCTCTGAAGCCTGACTGGAAATCCTCAAACTATTTTGTAGAAAATCACATGACTGACTAGAAACTGCTTTCTCTAGAATTTTAGAGAGGAAGGGAAGATTAGATATAGGTCTGTAGTTAGCTAGAACCTCTGGATCAAGAGTAGGCTTTTTAAGAAGAGGTTTAATTACAGCCAGTTTAAAGGACTGTGGTACATAACCTGTTAGTAATGACAGATTGATCATATCTAAGAGAGAAGTGCTGACTAAGGGTAAAACATCTCTAAGCAGCTTAGTTGGGATCGGGTCTAGGAGGCAGGTTGTTGGTTTAGATGAATGTGAAGACACACAGACACAGAGAGAACATGTCCCAGGTCCTCAACCAACCAACCAACCACTAACTACCCCAACCAACCAACCAGCCAACCAACCAACCAGCCCGACCAACTAGCCAACCAACCAACCAACCAACCAACTGCGCCGACCAGACCCAACCCGGATCCACCTGGGACACTCCCCGTGTCTGTGTGGGTTCCCTCCGGGTTCTCCGGCTTCCTCCCACAACCAAATACATGCAGTAGAGGTGAACTGGTGACTCTAAATTAACCGTAGGTGTGAAAGTGAGTGTGAATGGTTGTTTTGTCCACCCATAGTGAGCTGGGATAGGCTCCACCACCCCGTGACCCTACACAGGATAAGTGGTTACAGTTATTTTTAACATTCCCTACAGGCTAAACCCTGTGACTACATCAACACCTTCTCTAGCTGCTTCATGATATGTGACGACATCAGCTCTACATCTCTAGGAACTGCAGACATCCACTTCTTTCCATTCCGTTTTGTTCACCTCATTACTTTGCTTGTCCCCCTTCTAGAACCCTTAAATGTCACAGAAATGTTTCCCCTCCGTTTCCCCTCCCCGTCTGTAGCAGCTCCAGGCCGAGTGCTGCTGACATTTGACAGAATACCTTCAGTGTTATCAGCAATTAATGGCGACCTTTGCTTGGAGGATAAAGCATTTGATTTCCTCTAACCTGAAGAAAGTATGCTCTCAGTTTCTTGCTTTATGTCCAGCATACACCAGAGACCGCTTCTACATTCCCTTTGTTGGGGTATTATTTAGCTCTGCAGCTTTAAAGATAAAAAGCACACTAGGTGATGAGAGACGTTAATGGATTACTGTACAGCAGAGTCTTTGAGGACCCTGTGGGACCTCAGTGCGTGTAGGAATGTGTATGACAGGACCATGGCTGAGGCCTATGGTGGCCAGTGAGACATGCTTGCTGGTCACTATTGTTAAAACAGTGTGATGGACTTTCTCAGTGGGCTCTTAGCCCAGTTAAATGCTAACTTAAAGGGTACATGGTTAAGAGAGTATTCTGCTCAGTCGGGACTTTGGTTGTGTGTTCCCAGGTTCTCCACTGTGAAATATTCTCCAAGTGCTCTGCCTCTGAGTCAGTAAGCACCGGGCATCATGAAGACTATAGTATAGCATGAGCAATAGACGAAGCAGCTGTAATGTCAGCAGGAGTGACTTCATTCTGAGTGACTGTTCCGTCGCTAGTTCAAGTCTTTCTGGAGTCTCCTCTGTCCCGTCACCTTTAACTACAGCTTTTAGTTCTGTATCATTACTATGGAGGTAGTATGTACAAATGAACAATGTTAAATGTCTTTCCATTTGACCTCCACCCAAAGCCCCACTCATTTATCCTTCAGATGGCCTGTTTCTGGTCATCATCATCTGGCTGTAGTTTGAACACAAACACATTGTTGAACTCCACAGACACAAAGAGGATGGACGTGGGATGGAGAGAAGAGCTGCCTCTGACTGAGAGTCTGACCAAACTAAGGAGGCAGTGCTGATCTATGAAGCGACAATCACTGCCTATGTCTCCCCCACGTTTCACTATAGGTTTTATCTGTATAGAGACCTGAGCGTTTCCGCTGTTGTGAAAACAAGGCTGAATAAAACTGTAAAACTAATAAGTTGTCATCAGATCTGAACCATGATCCTGGTCATCGTCTGTTCCTCCCTGAATGTCTTCAGAAACATGTTTTAGTTCACTGCTTAGCTGTTACCAGCTGGCCCCCATACTCATCAGAACAGATGAGCCAAAACCAAGCAGCGCTCAACTCGCAGCAACATCACCCTTCCTGGAACATTTAGTCCAGTGAGCTGCAGTGCATTTTGGTTGTTGTAGTTTTTTTTAACCCTTTGAACTAAAAGGAAATTAAAGTCCTTTCCTCTCTTTTCTCTGGCCATGTAGCACCAACTTCAAAAATATTTGCATGTTTCTATAGTATAGACAGCCTGATTTTATGACGATGCCATCTTTACTGCTGTAAAACAGTCTTTTCAATGTACTATTTGCTGCAGTGATATTACTGCATGGAAAAAAGCAAAGTGTACACACATCAACCTGCCCAGGTAGGCAGATCATTTGAATAATGTGTTGTTTAAATATCAAGAAATATACTGCATCATTGACCTAAACAAGGCACCGACAATGTGACCACACCCCATTTTATGACCAACAACCATTTGACCCAGGTAGGCGTAACATGTTTCTTACTTAAACGACGAGGGCGCCTGGCGAGAGAAGAACCGTGTCTTCGTTTGACTTCTCCCTGCTCTTCTTTTAACTTGGTCCTCCTCTTTGGTTAACTTCGTCCTCCTCTTTGGTTAACTTGTCCCTCCTCTTTGGTTAACTTGGTCCTCCTCTTTGGTTAACTTGGTCCTCCTCTTTGGTTAACTTCTCCCTCCTCTTTGGTTAACATGGTCCTCCTCTTTGGTTAACTTCTCCCTCCTCTTTGGTTAACTTGGTCCTCCTCTTCGTTTAACTTGGCCCTCCTCTTTGGTTAACTTGGCCCTCCTCTTTGGTTAACTTGGTCCTCCTCTTCGTTTAACTTGGCCCTCCTCTTTGGTTAAGTTGATCCTCCTCTTCGTTTAACTTGGCCCTCCTTTTTGGTTAAGTTGATCCTCCTCTTTGGTTAACTTGGTCCTCCTCTTCGTTTAACTTGGTCCTCCTCTTCATTTAACTTGGTCCTCCTCTTTGGTTAACTTGGTCCTCCTCTTCATTTAACTTGGTCCTCCTCTTTGGTTAACTTGGCCCTCCTCTTTGGTTAAGTTGATCCTCCTCTTTGGTTAACTTGGTCCTCCTCTTTGGTTTACATCTCCCTCCCCTTTGGTTAAGTTGTCCCTCCTCTTTGGTCAACTTCTCCCTCCCCTTTGGTTAACTTGGTCCTCCTCTTCGTTTAACTTGGTACTCCTCTTTGGTTAACTTGGCCCTCCTCTTTGGTTAAGTTGATCCTCCTCTTTGGTTAACTTGGCCCTCTTTGGTTAAGTTGATCCTCCTCTTCGTTTAACTTGGCCCTCCTTTTTGGTTAAGTTGATCCTCCTCTTTGGTTAACTTGGTCCTCCTCTTCATTTAACTTGGTCCTCCTCTTTGGTTAACTTGGCCCTCCTCTTTGGTTAAGTTGATCCTCCTCTTTGGTTAACTTGGTCCTCCTCTTTGGTTAACTTCTCCCTCCCCTTTGGTTAAGTTGTCCCTCCTCTCTGAACCCCTGTGGCGCATGACTCCATCCTGTTGTCTACCTCTGAACCTGTAAAGAACGCCCACACATGCGACGACATGCTCGACTCTCTAGTCTACATTGTGTGGCTCTACACAGGTGCAGCAGACACGGGCACTGTCCCAGGTCCTCGGTTGGCTTTGGACCCAGATCCTTCTCGCTACGCCACCATGCCGTTCTCCAGGGAGAACTGATCAAGGGGTAGCACTGTCCTCATGCTGAGTGAATAATAATCCTGTTTGTATTCCCCGGCTGATTACTGATTCTTTTCATATTCTTCAGGAAGGTAAAGTAATGTCACAGATGTTCTTTGTCGGCTTCTGGTTAAAAAATCTTATTCATTTGGCAAACATGTCTTGCTGTCTCCTTTTGTGTTTGCGCTGTTGAAATGCCTGATAAAGTACAGACTGAGCTGTTTATAACTCCATTACACTCCAGCCTTTTATTGCATCTTGTTCTGTCTTCCAGATGATATCAGCTGAATGTTCCCCTCGGTTCAAATGAAACCACGTCTGTTCTGTTCATTACTATTCTGTTAAAGTAACCTGTGATAGAATGTATAGCCACTCCAGTTGACACGTATAAATCACTCTTGTCTTAAATTCCACATCCTGAGTAGTGTTTTTGTCCATTTGAAGTAAGCTCATGATTCATCTGAGCTAATCTAGTCATCCTGTTGAGATCCCTGCACTGTGAAAATGGGAGCCATTATAACAGAACTGCACTGGTGCATTGACTCGAATCAAGCAGGAAGACAAATGCTGAAAAAGAAGCCAAGAAAATGATTGTGGCACGTTTATTTCCAGTTTATCGTCTGCTTTTATGAAGTTAGATTGTTGGTGATGGGCCATTCTATAGCAGGCTGTACACAGAATGCGTGTGCACACATGAAGACTGCTTTAATGTAATTATAGATAAGCCTACAGAACAGTACGGTCTCTAGACTGAGCATTTTGTTGTAAAAAGATGAAACATTAATAAGATCATATATCATCTTTTAAATTCAAGGCAAAGGGGCCTTTTCAACTTAAAGCAGCTTTAATGGATATTCAACCAGTGCTAATGTATCAGGTGAGAAGTTGTTATAAACATAAATAAATAAATATAGAATATTATAATATTAACCTGCTGCTCCCCACTGCTTTTTGGACATTTATTGTGAGCTCAACTCTGCCCATATGGGGACCTCTTGCTAATCACCTCGCTATGCCAAAGTAACATGGACTCATGAAATCATCGCTGATGATGTGAAATCATCGCTGATGATGTCAAATCATGTCCCCTGATGATGTCATCAGCGGAAACAAACCTCCTCTTTACAGAAATATCCAGCCTTTTCTCATGATGGTGTGTCCGGACATGTTCTTGCAGGCGTTTTAGAGTGAAGAGTTTAATTTGGGGATACATCTGAACAACTACCATGTAATACCATGTTGACCAGTGTGTTCATATTGAAACTGAACAGTTATGTGTGTGGATCACAGTGTACTGTCATTGTAATACTGTTTTCTCAGTGACTTAGTTACTGGACAGTAAGTTGACCCTGTTGATTTCACTTGTTTCTTACGTCTGACCTGTAAGCGTTTCCCATCAGCATCCACCTGTGATCTTACAGTCTCTGTATGCTGTCCTATATCTCTCCTGCTTTGTGTCTTCCAGGGCTGCAGGGGGTTAGGACAGTGACGGCGCAGTGGCTTTCTCAAGGCCGAACCAAGAGGGAGGCCGGGACATCGGCACAGGTCAGATATCTCATCAACCTTTCTCTGATGTCTGTTTCTCTCACACTGACCTTACCACGTTAAACGCAACTAAACACTCTACTGCTATTGGCTACTAGTTTAACCGTTTTATTTTATGATATATCCTGCTGGTGAGGATCCTATTTAAGCAGTCTATAGCTCATGGTCTAAAGTGCATTCAGGACGTGTCCAGCTTCTTTGCTTGTTAAACGACACATAATCAGGGCACAAAGAAGCAATGTGGGTCTGTTTAGTCCATTAATCATTTATAGGTGTGTTTTGGGCATAACATGAATTAAGCCAATCAGTGTCATTTCCGATTCCCCTCAAAAGGCGGGAATGGGAAACTGTCTCCCAATCCTCTGTCCCATCAACAACTCGATTTGACTGTGTAGAGCAAAGTCAGCCATATTTAACTGAGGAGGAGGAGGAGGAGGGCTGCTGCACATCCCTGTGTGAAACAGGTCTAGTGATGCAGCCGATCACAGTCTGCAGATCCATCAGAAAAATGATCATTCTGATTAACAGCTGAATATAATAATAGCTCATTTAACACCTGACCACACCTCATTTTAACACCTGACCACACCTCATTTTAACACCTGACCACACCTCATTTTAACCCCTGACCACACCTCATTTAACATCTGACCACACCTCATTTTAACCCCTGACCACACCTCATTTTAACACCTGACCACACCTCATTTAACACCTGACCACACCTCATTTTAACACCTGGCCACACCTCATTTTAACACCTGGCCACACCTCATTTAACACCTGACCACACGTCTTTTAACACCTGACCACACGTCTTTTAACACCTGACCACACGTCTTTTAACACCTGACCACACGTCTTTTAACACCTGACCACACCTCATTTTAACCCCTGACCACACCTCATTTTAACACCTGACCACACCTCATTTTAACACCTGACCACACCTCATTTTAACACCTGACCACACCTCATTTAACACCTGACCACACCTCATTTAACACCTGACCACACCTCTTTTAACACCTGACCACACCTCATTTTAACACCAGCACTAACATTGGTGCATAGAAGGGCACAAGTACAGTTGCTACTTACATAAGTAACAAATGGGTGCTGGGTGTGAAAATGTCAACTGTGTATAGCAATGACACTTCCTGCTTCACTGTGTGCCATTTTGAGCCGGGTGTAAGGTGGTGCCCAAACAGTCCAAATTCATCTCGTGACTCCAAGAGGTTTCAGTGCATCTCACAACTAATTAGAATAGAATATTGTACAATGCCTTCAACACATTTGTTCTCAACCTTAATGGTTGTGGGTTGTAGAATGTAATCACATACTTTAAAGGCGTCTACTGACAGAAGTTTCTAATGACACCATCTCTAAGGACGTCTGTGGCCTCCATAGCTTTCATATTTAATCATCAGAGATGACTTTGCACCTTGCAAGGTGGTGCTTTTTGTTCGGTTTTCTGGATGAATGTGTGTCCTTGTGGTTTCTGCTCATCTCCTGAGGGGACGCTTGACTCTGTAGTGTGACATAGTGTTAAATTGATACAGAGGCTTTTTATCGTCCTCATTGTCAGCCCACAGAATGCCTCATTGTCTACATGCAGGCACTGCATGCACACACCGGCATTTACAAATAATGAAAGCATTTCCCTAAAAGAACAGCTAAAACAGTTTTTATTCCTAACCATGAAATGACGGGGGAATATAGTCAGTCGGCCTGCCTCTAATAAATCTTTGTCTGGACCGTATCTCACAAACTATACATTCAATCTGTAGTAGTGCCTGGTTTAACATAGCGTTTTAACATAGCTCACCACAGAGCACTAACAGCAGGACATCTAGAGGGCTGGGCTGTGAAACTGAACAGGATTAAGTCTGACTAACATAGTGTTGTTGCTGCAGCGGTCCTGAGAGTGATGTGACATGATGGGGGATTCTTACAGCGAGCCCACGGCAGCTCACTCAGGCTTGATAGACAGTGAACAGCTGGGCTGGATTGTGCAAATGAAACCTGAAAAGCAGCACGGATGGCAACAGACACAAAACTTACATTATAAATGACATCTATCAACAGGCACATACACAGACACACACATAGCTGCCATAAGATAATACTTGCTGCTGATATATCAGTCCAGTTTATTTATTGGGTTTAATGATGGCTGCCAGCCTATTTGTACCTTTTTACACAGCCTCAATCACATTAGTTGTGAAGCAGGTGGGTGTTCAGATGATTTGGGACCTAAAGGCTGCTGGTTTGAATGAACCAATTCTGGACTCTGGACAGAAGCTTTTGTAACAGGTGTGCGGGTCATTACCTGGGCCGCTCATGTCCAGGGCTGACTTGTTATGTCACTGCTATCTGTCAGTGTTGACATGGGGCTGGCTGCACTGGTATGGCTAAGCATGGAAACATGGCTTGCTGCCTGGCTGTACAGATGCCTCTGCTTGGCCTGTTGGTCGCCTTGGCAAGAGAGGCAAGGTTGAAGCTTGAAGCATGACACCCTTAGAGCAGCCATCCGTCGGATGGAGGACGGCTGCTCAACAGGAAGATGAGACACAAAAACGCAGCAATGTCTTTAATTCTAATGGAAGAAAACTCCGAGACTGACTAATAGTTGCTGACTGATACATGTAGTCCTGACTACTGAGTAATACATGAAGTATTACAAAAATATAGGCCAGTGTCAAATATGGAGTCTGTTGTTGTCAAAGGTGTAAATATTGAACCTCATTATGAAGCTAGACACGGACATTTGGAAAAAAATCACATCAGAGGCTGTGTCAGATTTCATCCATCCTATACTCTATACTCCACCTATACTCCATATGTCCTATGTCATTCACTTATTTCAGATGGGCTGTGATCTCTGTCCTCCTCCACCTGTTTACCCCACCTCCTATGTTCAGTCTCCCAGTGACAGTAGGTCATCTCTTGTATGTGGTAGTGACATTCACCGTGGCAGCATTACTGAGCACGTGGATCCATGCCTGGTGCAGATGGTGAGTATGGGGTTGTCTTTTGAATGCACATCACACATGAGGGCTCCAGTCTTATACTGGTTGCACTGGTGTGCCTGCATCTTTCCTTTAGGTAATGACATTGGTTTGTGCAGCTGTTTACTGGTGATCCTGTCATAATGTCCTGGTGACGTTATTCTAAGGTGCTTTGGTTGTGAGAGCACTGAATGCCTCGCTGCAAAATACACGCCCACCACTGACCTTTATGTTTATGTATAAAATATGTTTATAGGGTAATATTTGTAAACAGACTCAGACTCAGATCTGCTCACCCAGCTGGTTTTATACATAAGATATACATATGTTATGTAATTCTATAATCATTTTAGACATAGTGGAGCCTTACACACTGATCACACTGATGAACCCACTAGGATTCACTTATTCTGGTTTTACACATTGATCGGCAGGAAATTAAAACCTGAGGAAAAATGGTCTCCTTTGAATCAATTAAAGCCAAAGGCTTCCATTCCACAGCTGTGTTAATATTGATCAGTCATGGTTAGAATATGTCACCGATCAATTAGCATTATTGCTATTGTATTGTCCTGGCCTGTGCCCAGTCATACGTTAAGATAAGATAAGATAAGATATCCCTTTATTAGTCCCACAGTGGGGAAATTTACAAATTTACGTTGATTGATCATTTAGTGTCTAAACCACAGCTTTCCTGACAAACCAGGTCTGTGTATAGTTAAGAACTCAGCGCCATTTCCTCCATTAAATCATTTGTGAGGGACGTTTAAAGGCACTTTGAGATGTCACTTCTTCCTACATACAGTCAGCACGCAAATTAATTCATGTTATACCCAGAACACACCTATGATGAATTCAGAGATTATACACAACCACTTGCACCTCACCTTGTGTCCAAATGAAGCACCGTTTAACGAGCAAACGGAGTTGGACACACCATGAATGCACCATGAGCTTCAGATGTTTAAACAGGGCGACTGAAGAGATGATGAGAAACTCAGTCATAAGAGATTTGGGCCCGATCCCATTTCTTATTTTCACCCCTACTCCTTAGCCTTGCCTCGCCCCTTGAAACAGAGTTACAGGGTAGTGGTTGAAACATTCTCCTATGAAATGGGACCAACCCTACAAGACTCTGATACGTCATCAGTAGTCGTAGGCGGCGTTATAACAGATGTAACCAGTGTTTTGCCTGGACAATGTCATCTCCATCTTCAGCTGCAGTGATTTCTTTTGCTTTTCTTGCTTTGCTGTTCACTGATATTAGAGCAGCTGTAACCTGCAGCAACGTCGCTGCTGCACTTCAGTTACCCAGTGAGTAAATCATCATCCAGATCACCTCAATAATAAAAAGGGATTAGGATTAATCTAATCCCTGTTCCCACAGAGACCGTGTTCTTCACATTGCTCTACAGTGTTCTTCTCTGTGGGTTTGGGGTTCTGCTCTGGTCTGCGGTGCAGGTGGTTGCCGGTTCCACACCGTGTTTTTATTTATTTAAAAGACGTTCTTCCAATCTGTTATGAGGATGATTAAGCTGTATACACAACTTGGATATGCTGTTCCATGTCACACTGATAAAGTTGATATAACGTCCAAAAATAGACGTATAAAAAAACTGTCAAAGGAAAATCATCTTCAAATCACAGATTTTTCTCTGATAAATTTCAGGCGTCATATGTCATCAAAAGGAGGAAAACTGTCAAGATGAAATACAAATCAGCCTTAAAACAACGTTATAACTTTAGCTATTTGTCCAGAGATGGCAGAAACACACAACTAGAGGTTTTTGTTATAAAGAAAATGTCGATAATACATATTTGAAACGGCAGTAAACTAATAAGACCTGACAGTCATCATAATTTTTTAACAAAGAAAATACATTTGTGTTTTTTTTATCGTTGCCTCTGAAACATTTGCCCCGATCTTACCGATGATTCACAAGGCATTCTGGGAGATATCTGGAAGTGTGCCTCTGAAAACCCTCTGTTTGGAGGGCCATATAGCCTCACACTTCACCTTCCCCTCTGTCTCAACAAGAATCAGGACACCCTACAGGTGAACGTGCAAAACAAAGGGGTAGGGCTAAGTGGTAGGGCTAAGGGGTAGGGGAAAGTGGTAGGGCTAAGTGGTAGGGCTAAGGGGTAGGGCTAAGGGGTAGGGCTAAGGGGTAGGGGTAGGTGGTAGGGCTAAGTGGTAGGGCTAGTGCTAAGTGGTAGGGCTAAGGGGTAGGGCTAAGGGCTAGGGCTAAGTGGTAGGGCTAGTGCTAAGTGGTAGGGCTAAGGGCGAGGGGTAAGTGGTAGGGCTAAGGGGTAGGGGTAGGTGGTAGGGCTAAGTGGTAGGGGTGGGGCTAAGGGGTAGGGCTAAGGGGTAGGGCTAAGGGGTGAACTGGGATTCGGCCTTGGTCCTTTTCCTCTGTTGTGACCAAATAAGTGTGAGATGACTGAGGTGGTATAAACAACATGACCCAACATCCTTGTCATGGATGTTTGATATAGAGTTACAGAACTGTGCATCTGTAGTGAAAGCTGTTTCTGCTTACATCACAGTCCCTCTGCACACCACAAATAAATAAATAGTCATATAAATGTTAAAAAACAAACAAAAGCAGAGATGACGTCAGCGTCCTCAGAGATATGGACATGAGTTTAATGTGATGTGTAGTCAGTATTTCTGAGCCAATGAGAGCCAGAGGGTGTGTCTCCAGTCTGACCTTTGACCCACAGATTGCAGAGCTAAGCAGAAACTGATTCCCTGATGTTCTAGCAGTCAGTTATTGATCTGTATTTTCTTAGACTGGTTTTATTGGTCCAGCGTTGGAGATATTTGTCTACACTACATTTCAATGGAGATGACTCAGAATTCTTCTGTGGTGACCGTCTTACAGTTCAGCTGTTGTTCTTATGAAACTGGTACCGGATGACTTTTCCTTTTTTGATGGCGTAACCAGCAGATGTTACTGGTCATATTTCCAACCATTATGAGCCTCCCACAAGTGACTGGAGTTCAGAAAACATCTTAAACGTGAGGCTTGGGACCATATGCTCATCTCCCACAATACTTTGATGCCCATTTGGTCATTTTCGTTCTAAAATTATTTGAAGACATAGTTACATTGCCCTTCCTGTTAGAGACTAGCAGCTGAGGGGGTGGAGGCTCTGCTGTGATGTTCAGCAGGAGAGAACTCTGGGTAAAGACATGGGCGTCCAGACGCTGAACAGACACATTCTCCTGACCATACAGTTGGTTTAATGATGGTGTGTGGTGGTCAGCCGGCTGGAGGTCACTGCTCTAACGTTTGTCTGTGGGTAGTGACCTAAAAGGTTCTCAGTATCCTTGTTGTTCATCACTGGCCTCCTTTGATGATACATGTAGAGATGATTCTGGACTGGGCCTCCTGTAGCCGCTCACAGATGGGCTCCATCAATATCACATTAACTAACATTAAGGAAATGGATAATCCAGAACCTCCAGACCCTGAGGCCCAGCTGCAGGGTTGTAGGTGAGAACCCTGAAGAAACATCACACAGCTGCTGTTTTTACCCGTTGAAACATTCATCAGCCTCCTGATGGAAAACACTGTCTGACACTTCAGTAGAGAAATAAACATCTCTAGTCCCAGCTTCTCACATTTATCTCTAGAATATTTCATACTAATAAATGTTAATAGTTTGGTTTTAGATCAGACTGAAACAAACTGAAGCTGCCAGGTTGTCAGTTTTTGACAATGTGATGGGTATTTTTAACTATATTGTTGCATCCCATACACGAAAATATTCTATAGAATATACATATTCAACAGATAAAATATTCTTAATTAATAAATGGGGGCGGGTGTGTCTTAGGTGGGAGAGTGGTCGTCCACCTATCAGAAGGTCGGTGGTTGGATCCCCAGATCCCCCAGTCTACATGTCCTCAGGGATGGGTCAAATGCAGAGACAGTTCTATGTGACAAAATAAAGCTGCTCTTGTTGTCTATGTTCAGGATGTCCTCTTCCAGCCAGCTGCTGCTGTCGTTCATGGAGTGGGGGGGTGGTTTCACAGAGAGGCAGCTTCTCTAGCTGTGTGAAAAATGTTCCTCTGAGAATAAGGTCACCAATGAGCACCAGATAGTGTCTAAGTCCACATGTAACAGGACAGATTCCACCTCTGTAAATCCTGACAGCCACCAAGAACAGAAGAAGGCTGTGGCTGCGATGATGTCACTGATTAAGCTTTCTTATTGCATATGGAGAGGAGACTGAGACAGACCAGGTTTATTTTTTCACCTTGCAGGAATGTTGAACTTAACCACGGAGAGATATTTGCTGCTAAAGGAATATCGGACCTACCTAGCGGGGCCACAAGGCCAGCAGATGCCCCTGTGTGGTTAGAGGCCTCTGGGGCGCATATGGCTGACTATGGGAAGAGGCTGGACTGAGACGCTATGGACTGGAGTACAGACACAGAGGCTGAGGCATTTTGGAGTGCCAGGACAGGAGAATGGAAAGCTTGGACTGATCTCACCAATGACTGCATGCTGGACATCACCAGATGGCTGAAGCAGCAGGAACTATACGGGACCGGCAGAAGCAGCTTCAGTACCAGGACCTGCTAGTGTGGCAGATGTCAGAGGCCTGGATGAAGACAGCCTTCTTTTCTTTTATGTCCATATAAGGGTCAGCTGGTACGGGTCTCCTCTGCAGGAGATCACAAAGTGATGAGTGGATTGTTCACCGAAGGCCCTTAACTGGGAAATGAATAACTAGAGCCGATTTTGTGAAAGCAATGCCAACACCTTTGTGTTGAATTCCAGGACACTGAGCTGAGTCGGCCACTTTTGTATAGAGAAGATCAGATTCATAATCCGACATCCTGGTGAGCAGAGAGGAGGCTAAAGAATGATAAGAAGCACACATAAGTAGGACAGCTCACAAATGAGGGAGGAGAACCTGGAAGGTTGTGATGAGAAGAAGCAGAGAATCAACAAGCGAAACCTGGAGATGATGTAGAGGTCATGACTCAACTAGTCCAGCACAGGCTTACTGGTTCTGGTGAACTTCAGGTTCCTAGAGGAACATGAGAGGAGCTACAGAGAAGGCCTTGTCCATCGTTTGAAGGTTATCATCCAGCCCTAACTACAATCATACATGAGAAGATACACCGAATGCCTTTTTAAAAATCCATTCAAGGTCTTCAGCAGGTGTGTTCTGGCTCTTTTCCACTGCGTAGTACCAGCTCAGCTCCACTCCACTCCACTTTCTGCCGGTTATTTTCCATTAGCTCCTCAGGGTAGATTGGGGCCACACGAAACTGCCGTGGTGTAGTTTTCAATGCAACACACCCCTCTGGTGATCCTCTCATCAGCTGTTAAAGACAGGAACGTCTGAACCTCCTCAATACAGCAGCTGCAATAAATAGAAGTTACAGCTGCTAAAGTAGATTCGCTGTTTCCGTGTGTGCCAGGCATCGACCAATCAGTGGTCTGTAACGTTTCACATGACCTTTTAGTACCTGCTCGATTCACTTGGAACCGCAACAGAGCAGGTATTAAAAAAGTGGAACCAGGTACTTTTTACCTAGTGGGAACACAATATAAGGCGAGTGGAGCCGGTGTTATGCAGTGGAGGCTTTAGACAGACAGTTTCACTGGGTGTATGGAGGAACACCACACCACAGTAAGGCTGTAATTCTAGCCTTAGTCCATGTCCTGTCCCAACCTCCTTCAAACCAAACACCACTGGTTGGACCCCTAATCTTTAATAGAACAATACTGAGGTTGTTTTTGGGGCAGTGGAAAATATTCAGGGGGAGGAATTAGTTTCCTGGAAAAACTAGGACTGAATTATATAAATACATATTCATTGCTTGAGGAAATGTTAAAAATGATTACTTCCCTGTTATGAATACTTGTGCAGCTCTGCAATAAAGGTAAATTCTAATAGTGAGTTTATTAAATATTAATTCACTTCCAATATCCAATCTAAAATGCATTCAGATTTGTTTCCCACAAAGAACAATAATTATTCATTTACTTTCCTGCAACAGGTTTTGGTTCCATGAAATCCAATAATACCAATACTAGTACTAACTACTCATCAACCAGCTAAAGACTCTATTTCCACACATGGTTCATTCCATCCTAACTGTGATGCAGACATTAAGACACTGTTCTGTAATGCCTGTGTTAAAATGTCCGGCAGAGTCAAAGGGGAATACATCACAGAGCCGTCTTCCTGGTTTGATTGACAGCTGATCACAATACAGAAGCAGATAGCAGTGAGCTCCTGGCACAAAAGATGCAAATGAGATGGCGAAAAACCTGAGTGTTGCACTTCTCATCATTTTGATATTTACGACTGTTAATTTTCTACTTGTACTTTCAGTCTGATTATAGAGCACTGAATGTTAGAGTGCAGCCGTTTATAATACACAGCCATGTCCCTCACACATCTGTGTTTCATGGACATTGCTTGAATGAATTTAAATGGGATTGACCCCCAGAGCTTCTGCTCTCCTCAGCACTATGGAGCCACAGCTGTGCTCAAACTGTTCTCCTCCCTGACCGACAGCAAGACGTTAAGCAATGCTGGAACGGCTCATCCCCAGTGTGCATCTGTTTCCTTCCCCATGTGACTGTTGTTGAGCAACAAATTGGCAAACCATCTCCATTAAATGTGCATCCGGACACAAGCACATGACACCAGTGGCCAGATGCACAAACGACTCCCTGATAATAAAAGTGTAAAATAAAAAGGGTTGAGCTCAGACAAAGCTCTGCTGATGGCCCTCACAGACTGTCATCGTCATTAAAATGCTTAGCAAGGGGGTAAACAGGAAAAGCTTTGTCCTGAGGGTTTGTTCTTTAGCACGCTCTCTTCTGTTCCCTTCATCACTCCCCTTAAAATGTACCAGGGTGGTGGACAAAGTATTTGGGGACCCTGGTTAAAAGATATCAGTTTCTCCTTCTAAGAATGCCGTCCTGTAGGTTCAGTGGTGTAAGGAGGTAGAGCTGTGGTTCACTGATCTGAAGGTTGGTGGTTCAATCCCCAGGCCATGTCCACATGTCGAAGTATCCATGAGCCAGAGACTGAATCCAGATTTGCCCCCCGGGTGCTGTAAGGGCTGCCCACTGCCCCTTGGGGATGGGTAAAATGCAGAGAAAGAACAGGAACAATAACATGTATCTTAGGGGTCGTGTTTATCATCATAAAATTAGGACACATAAGATTGTGATAGTTTTGCAACATCTGCTGCATTTCCTCTGAATTAGCAGCTCTGCTCTCTGTAATGATAATGGGGCAGCTGAGGTTCTTGGTGGAGGTTTGCTCTCTGAGGGACGTCTGGTTTGGTATTTCTGACAGTTGTAGTAGAGGAAGGACCTGTGAGATTCATTCCTGGAGAAGATCCACCAGATTCCACAGGATCACTGCATTAGACCATGTGTAACACTGGTGGTTTAAACTGAGGGTGGATCTTTAGTCCTGCCCTCTTCAGATGACATGTCATGAAGGCTTCTTTGTTGAACATCCAGAACCATTCAGTTTGTTTATACAAGTTGAATACAAATCCTAATGAAATGTGCATTGCCAGAGACTACTGTCAAGATTTAGCAGCCTGACAGCAGACAGAATGAAGGACTTAGAGCAGCGGTTCGTTTTTCTGGGATGAGCTTTAAAGCCTGAAGGCATTAATATGAATTCAGTGGACAGGACGTGATCCTGTTGGTCAATAATTCTTTTGGCTTTTTGGACCACCTGCTTCTCCCAGAGAGAACGCAAGTCTCTCTGCTGAACTCAGAGCATTTTGGAGCAGACCTTCACAATGCTGTTCAAGCTATTCCTGTCCTTCACCCCTGGACCATTAAACCAGCATAGAAATGAGAAGGTTCAAAGACTCAATGAATGACTGGTAAAACACACATAGAATCTTGTTGCACACATTAAAGAAGTTTAACTTATTCATTAAATGGATTCTCTGTTGACGATGCTTAATAATAAAATCTGTGTTCGCATTAAACTTTAATTGGGAGTCGAACACTGTTCCCAAATATTTGTAGGTGTCAGCAGTCTCAACCTCCTTGCTGTGAATGGAGCTAGCTTTAGGTTCGTTATAGTTTTTCCTAAAATCAATGATAACACAGACATGTTCAACCACAATAATAATAACAGCTATAATAATGGAGAGATTATAGTTTGTAGTATTTATAATAACTACTACAATAACAACACTGATAATAATGATAATATTTAGCTCCAAGCTACTCAGCATTACAAGCTATTTTAATTTAACTTGAATCTAAATATATCCAGTAACACACCTCTGATCAAACAGAAAGATGCTTTAAGTACGTGTAAATATAACATGTCAGAGTAGAACGAAGCCTTCAAGGTCAAGCCTCTTAAACCAATCAGAGCTGTTTCTTCCTCTGATGCTCATGTTACTGTCATTCACATCAGGAAGTGAAGTGATGTCAGAAGGTAATGCATTTACAGTTTCTGTTAACTGATGTGTTTGGGTGGAGATAAGGGGAGAGACATTAACAGATGCAGTGAAAGACTCCATTGGGAGTCTTGTTTTGATCACAGTGGGGTTGTCTGCATGGAAGAGAGTTTACAGCTGTGTTCCAATAGGAGCCCCCTTTCATCAGGCGCTTTAACGCAGAGACGTGTTCGACAATGAGCAGGGAGATGTCAGTCTTCTGGGATTTGGGGATATTTCAAGGAGCACAAATGGGATATGACTTGTTTTCAAAGCACATTTTTAGTTTGAATAGTGAGCAGAGTTTGTTCCTTTATGCAGATACCAACACACACACAAGCATAACTCATAAAAACCACACAGGCAGGAATGACACCAACATACAAGAAGCAAACCTACAGAACACATCTTAATTCAGCTTGAGAACCAGCAGAAATACACAATCCCTGTTCTCAGGATAGCACCTTCCTACCCAGTACATATATGCAGTAAATATGTTTTGGGGCAGCACAGTGGTGTAGTGGGTAGCACTGGGTTCAGATCCACCTGAGGACCTGGTACATGTTCTCCCCGTGTCTGCATGGGTTCCCTCCGGGTTCTCCGGCTTCCTCTCACTAAAAACATGCAGTAGAGGTGAACTGGTGACTCTAAATTGCCCCTGGGTGTGAATGTGAGTGTGAATGGTTGTTTATCTTTCCATGTGGTCCTGTGAAGAACTGGGGACTTTTCCAGGCTGAACCCTGTCTCCCAACCTTCAGCTGGGATAGGCTCCAGCCCCCTGCAACCCTACACAGGTTCAGACTGGGGAGAGATGGTGGTTCTATCAAAAGTAAATGTTGACTTGGACACAATGTTAAACCAAAACACCATATTTTCTATATGTCGTGCTGCATCAGCACAAACAGACAGCAGTAGCTCTGTCCTGCAGGACTGGACTGGTAGATGTGGACTGGTAGACGTGGACTGTGGACTGGTAGACTGTGGACTGGTAGACTGTGGACTTGTCGACTGGTAGTCTTGAACTGATAGACTGTGGACTGGTAGACGTGGACTGGTAGACTGTGGACTGGTACAAGTGGACTGGTAGACTGTGGACTGTTAGACTGCGGACTGGTAGACATGGACTGGTAGACAGTGAACTGGTAGACAGTGAACTGGTAGACGTGTACTGGTAGACTGTGGACTGGTAGACGTGGACTGGTAGACTGTGGACTGTTAGACTGTGGACTGTTAGACTGTGGACTGGTAGACATGGACTGGTCGACTGTGGACTGGTAGACTGTGGACTTGTGGACTGGTAGATGTGGACTGGTAGACGTGGACTGGTAGACGTGGACTGGTAGACGTGGACTGGTAGACTGTGAACTGGTAGACGTGTACTGCTAGACTGTGGGCTGGTAGACGTGGACTGTTAGACTGTGGACTGGTAGACAGTGGACTGTGAACTAGTAGACTGTGGACTGCTAGACATGGACTGGTAGACAGTGGACTGGTAAACTGTGGACTGGTAGACGTGGGCTGGTAGACCGTGGACTGTGGACTAGTAGACTGTGGGCTGGTAGACTGTGGACTGGTAGACGTGGACCCGAAGACTGTGGACTGGAAGACTGGGACTGGAAGACTGTGGACTGGTAGACGTGGATTGGTAGACTGTGAACTGGTAGATGTGGACTGGTAGACTGTGGACTAGTACAACTGGACTGGTAGACTGTGGACTGTTAGACTGCGGACTGGTAGACATGGACTGATAGACTGTGGACTGGTAGATGTGGACTAGTAGACTGTGGACTGGTAGACATCGACTGGTAGACAGTGGACTGGTAGACTGTGAACTGGTAGATGTGTACTGGTAGACTGTGGACTGGTAGACGTGGACTGGTAGACTGTGGACTGTTAGACTGTGGACTGGTAGACATCGACTGGTAGACAGTGGACTGGTAGACTGTGGACTGGTAGACTGTGGATTTGTAGATGTGGACTGGTAGACGTGGACTGGTAGACGTGGACTGGTAGACGTGGACTGGTAGACGTGGACTGGTAGACTGTGAACTGGTAGACGTGTACTGGTAGACTGTGGGCTGGTAGACGTGGACTGGTAGACTGTGGACTGTTAGACTGTGAACTGGTAGACATGGACTGGAAGACTGTGGACTGTTAGACTGTAGACTGGTAGACATGGACTGATAGACTGTGGACTGGTAGATGTGGACTAGTAGACTGTGGACTCGTAGACATGGACTCGTAGACATGGACTGGTAGACTGTGGACTGGTAGACTGTGGACTGGTAGACCGTGGGCTGGTAGGCCGTGGACTGTGGACTGGTAGACTGTGGAGTGGTAGATGTGGACTAGTAGACTGTGGACTGGTAGACATGGACTGGTAGACAGTGGACTGGTAGACAGTGGACTGGTAGGCCGTGGACTGTTAGACAGTGGAATGTGGACTGGTAGACCGAGGACTGTGGACTGGTAGACTGTGGACTGGTAGACAGTGGACTGGTAGACCGAGGACTGTGGACTGGTAGACTGTGGACTGGTAGACAGTGGACTGGTAGACAGTGGACTGGTAGACTGTGGACTGGTAGACTGTGGACTGGTAGACCGTGGGCTGGTAGGCCATGGACTGTGGACTGGTAGACTGTGGAGTGGTAGATGTGGACTTGTAGCCTGTGGACTGGTAGGCCGTGGACTGGTAGGCCGAGGACTGTGGACTGGTAGACTGTGGACTGGTAGACGTGGACTGGTAGACTGTGGACTGGTAGACGTGGAATGGTACACGTGGACTGGTAGACTGTGGACTGGTAGCTCTGACTGAAAGGTACTGAATGACTGTAGATTCATCTACATACTGATTTTGTTGTTTGTATTCATTTGTTCTGATAATCTGTGATTAACATTTTTTTAAAATATTTTGTAAAGATTCTCACTTTATATTGATTCTAAGTATAATATGCTGGATTTGTCAGTGCAATTTTATTTTGATATTTATTATTTTATAGAATGAATAATTCTATAATTTATGAGAGATTTTCAAAGATCAATGAATAATAAATATTCTGTATCTCATGATATTAGTTTTCTGATAAAGGTTCATTTATAAATGGAGAATATATTCAATTTTTGCCCCAAATCACACCAAAATCTTAAAAATTTTCTGGGGGAACATGCCCCCAGATGCATACCCCTAGTTAATGCGTGCCTATGGCGCTGTGTATCTCGCGCTTATAGCGATCAAACTAGGGCACCCATCTCGATGGGATTGCCGGCTCCTTTTTTGAAAAGCCGGCTACTCAAAAACTAGTGGAGAACCCTGCTGTTCCTCAGTCAGTTTATGGATTAATGTGCCCATTAGGCACATAGGCCCAAGTTATTGCTCCTCATCTTAGACCCTGTTCCCACAGTGACAGGCAACGTTGAAAATTGATCAACCTGAAGTGATTGTTTCTTCTTTTATTCCTGCTGAAAGGTGAGACAACAGATTTAGTAAACAGCACAACATCCCAGTATCTGTCATAATTCATAACCATCTTCTAAACAACAAAGTGGACTTCAGTCTGCAGAGCACCTTTTCCTCATATCTCACTACATTATGTGAGGTCACAGGAAGGCAACTGATCCTGTATATCAGCTTTAAAGCTGACATGTTGGTAGAACCGGGGTAGTACAGGTAAATAAAGCATCCTGTTCTCCTGTACCAGGAGCAATAGTGGGCTGTGACTCAACACACCATCATTATTAATGGAAACCACTCCACGGGTCTAACTGGAGGTCGATGTTAGTCCATGTAGCTGGACGACTGTGTGCGATGTTTCCATACTGACTTTCGACAATTCCTCCTTCTGTCACACGGCTCACGGCGCCTCCTCTCCTGAGCGGGTGTGGTGGGTGGTGGTGGGGCCACAGAGTAACCCGAGGCTACGTAGCGCTCCTGTTAGTGGTGTCCAGAGTTTCCCCCACCACAGTACAGGCCTGATGGGCTGCCAACCATGTGCTTCTTTTATTTGTTGTAACATCATCAGTGTGTAATAAATGCAGTTTATTGAGTCATCCTCTCCTGGTGATTTAAGTGTTTCACATGGAAATAAATAACCAAACATTTGGTAAACACATTGTCTCTATCAGCTCTGTCCACAGGGACTAAAAGGTTTCTAGGGGAACCAGTGGTGTGAATAGAGGCCAGCATTTCATCTAGCACCGACATCACTAGCCCGAGAAGCAGCTGTGTCTATGTGTGCCCCCATCTGGAGTGCTACATGAAATCAGAACTGTTTACGGTGGTCTGATGGACTTCGCCCCCATGTGCAGGTCAGACCACTGATTTGTATGTTAGGACTGCTGTGGGCCTCCACCAGAGTTTCCTCTGGATCCGGCAGTGGTCCCGATCTAGAGGGGCTGAGATCCCACCTCAGTCGGCGCAGCACAGCAAACCAAACTGCTGCAGACACCATCAATGATCAGAATATTAAATGTAAAACTGTCTGTAATATTTTGTCTCCTCTTTTTTGTGGATGAAAATAGAGAGTTTTGGTAAAGTTTTTCAGTCTTTAATGACGTCATCGTCTCGTCTTAGTCATTCATCTTCGTTAATGAACTCGACCCTAGTATGTTCTGGTTGTTTGTGTTTTGGAATAGTGAGTTCTAATGTAAATTCAGGTGTGCTGATCAGAACAGTGGAGAAGCTCTAGATGTAACATGACACCTGGAACCACGTGGTCAGTTGTTCTTGGAAAGATTCAAACCATCACTAATGGATTTCCAGCAAAGGAAGTCACACATGTTCAGAGGCAGCGGGAAGGGAAGTGAGCACTAAGACAGAGACATGAGAGCAGATTTCTGTTGTGTGTATGGTGAACACACTCATGACTGGTGTTAACACGGTCAGGCCTGTGTGTGCGTGAGGGGGCGGTTGTGTGTTTCATTAGCACACATCACCTGCCTCCATTACAGAGCGATTAGCCTCCACATCACATCCCCGTTCACGGTAACCTTCTCTGGTCTGTGTGGCTGCTTTCTGGTTATGCCTCTCTGAATCAGGACTTTCCTCTCTTTTCAGTGCCTCCTTCTTTCATCGCCCTCTTCAGCTCTCCACACATTTCTCTTCTTTCGTTCCCCGTACTGCTTTTACCTCGGCGCTCGTTGCCATTAGACGTGTTGTTGTCTCTCACTGGCTGGTTTGAACATGAGAACCTGCAGTTAATCAGGATAAAACAACAAAATAAGACAACAGAAGGAAAATGTAACTGAGAAGTGGAATCTTGTTTCCTCAGCAGGTTTGTATTTTTCCTTCCTTATAGGCTGAAGGCTTGACAATAAGACTCACAGGAAACACTGTTGGTTGATTAAAAGGAGAGAATCCTGATCATCTGTGCCATATGAGGAGTGTCATTCTGTTTCCATATGAAGTCTATTTTCACATGTAAACTGACTGTTTAAGTGATGCTGATGGGATTTCCTACCCTCAGAACAACACTGAATCAAATAACATGTTGTAAGAGTTTAGAAATATTTTTGTCTGTATTTATTCATATGAATATTTGTCTCATTATGTCTAATTTATCTCTTTAACCCTGTGAGTTGGAGGACATTTTTATTTAGATTTGGATTATATAAATGATGTTTTAAATACATTTATTATAGATGTCTAAAATGACTTCGTGTAATTATGGTCTGTCACTCTACCTTCACCAAATATATTGGAGTAAATGATCATGCTACATATGAAGTATCATTGTTTGTGTGCAAATGAATAATGAGCAGAACAACACACACATAAATCCACCGAGGAGACACATGCATGAGGAGACAGATGATGGCGTCTCTTTTCTTGGCGTCTTCTATGTGGCTCTGTGTCACATGACCTCCATAGAGAGTTAAGAACTGAATGGATGTCTCAATGACAATGACAGACCTGCCAACCTCGACACATGTAGACGTCAAAGTACGCTGATACGATTGGTTACTCTGAGCTACAGAAGGTGGTAACGCCTTAGGGTTCAAATGTGTACATGTACTTCAGTCTAAAGAGGAAGCAGCATTTAACCTGCTGAAAAGCAACAGAAGAAGAAGAATGTGACCAATGGTGGTTCAATCATTTCTTTAATGTCAGTCGTTTCTTTAATGTCAGTCGTTTCTTTAATGTCAATCATTTCAAGAGATCTGAAACAACACAAATTCAGTTTCATGTCGTTACTTCACTTTGATTGGCTGATTCCACCAGGAGTACAGTGTTTTAACTCCTTTAAAGGTAAACAGGCTGGATGAGGAAACATGAATCTGTGACTGTGAACTGAGTTAATTTACATTAATGCCAACCTGGCAACCTTGGTAAAATATAAAAAAATGAATAACATTGGCCTAACGTTACGTTCGTGTTTGTAAGATATCTAATTGTTCAGCATACATTTAAGTTGACCAAACAACATTAGAAAGTGTGTCATACATATTTAAACGTGACTATATTCATAGATAATACCATGTTTATTAGGCCTAATGATGTGTGTCTTTATAAGCTGATTCAAGTATTTAATTATTATTTTATGTGGAAAACAGGAAATTGAGTTTTATTGATAAGTAAAATAGGTTACAATATAAAAATAGATTATTTCCATTTACTGCAGATACATGAAGGTTTGTATAAGAGCACATACAGTATAATGAAATAATTTAAAACAGGTGAAGTAAACCTTTAGACTTTGACCCTATATTATAACCCAGTGCAGATATTGTAGAATCAGGTTTAAACTGGGTTCATCCTCTACTGATCTGTGGTCAGATTGTTCACACATATCAGAGTCACAGTTACAGTCACAGTTACAGAGTCACAGTTACAGTCACAGTTACAGAGTCACAGTGACAGTCACGGTTACAGAGTCACAGTGACAGTCACGGTTACAGAGTCACAGTTACAGAGTCACAGTTACAGTCTCACAGTTACAGTCTCACAGTTACAGAGTCACAGTGACAGTCACGGTTACAGAGTCACAGTTACAGTCACAGTTACAGTCACAGTTACAGTCTCACAGTTACAGAGTCACAGTTACAGTCTCACAGTTACAGAGTCACAGTTACAGTCTCACAGTTACAGTCTCACAGTTACAGAGTCACAGTTACAGAGTCACAGTTACAGTCACAGTTACAGTCTCACAGTTACAGAGTCACAGTTACAGTCTCACAGTTACAGAGTCACAGTTACAGTCTCACAGTTACAGTCTCACAGTTACAGAGTCACAGTTACAGTCACAGTTACAGTTTCACAGTTAGAGTCACAGTTACAGTTACAGAGTCACAGTTACAGTCTCACAGTTACAGAGTCACAGTTACAGTCTCACAGTTACAGTCTCACAGTTACAGAGTCACAGTTACAGAGTCACAGTTACAGTCTCACAGTTACAGTCTCACAGTTACAGAGTCACAGTTACAGTCTCACAGTTACAGAGTCACAGTTACAGAGTCACAGTTACAGTTACAGAGTCACAGTTACAGAGATGTGCTGCTCAGAATGTTTTCCCATCTTTGGCAGGTCTGTGAGTATAATATTCATTATAACTTTATATCAGCTGATAAAAACCTGAAACTAAGGATCACTCTGTTTTTGTTACCTTTGAGCGTTTCACATCCACAGAGGGGGCGGGTCGTCTCCCATGTTGCTCCCCCCACCCCCCGAACCTGAACAGTGTCAGACTTCAGTTGTAACTGTTCACTGTGGAGGAATGATATTAACTGTAAGCATCATTAAGATCACCACAAAACTTTTTGTTCAGTTTGTTCAACAGCTTCTTCCTGTTTTCTGCCTTAACTTGAGTTTAATGGTAATTCCATCACCAACGCACACAGAGCTGCTTTTATGGTTCTCACGGGGGGTGACCAACCACCGCTGACCTAAATGTGGCTCTCATTAAGATGGTCTGCACACAGGGAGAGGAGGCCTGTGAGCCCACGAATGTCCTCCTTCTCTCCTTCCTCCTTTTTTCACCTCTCATGTTGTACACATATGATTCAAGCTGTTCTCTTGACTCTTTGTTTTCGTATTTCCCTCACCCTTTTTTCTTTCTCTATGTCTTTAATTCCCCCCCTCTGTCTGTCTTTCCTTCCTCTTCTTATTTTCCCTCTATTTCTGCAGAGGCCAGTGTTTACGGCTGACAGTCAGAAAAGGGAGAGGCAGACAGAAAAAAAGACAGACATTCCTCCTTTTCCAGTGCTAACAGTTGGTTACGTCATGTCTTCTGTAACTTCTAACCATTTTATTTCATGTAATGCTCACCATCCCTGCCACAGGATTTACTATTAACATGAATATTAAAGTGGCCTGACCTACTTTTATTTCTGCCTCCCTAGTAAAATATCTCTAGAAAACAGTAAAACAAAGAAAGAGTGCCCCCCCCCCAATCTCTCCCCCACCCTCTTATACCACATAATACTGAGACGAGCAGAAAGCAGATGGAGTGAAGAAAAATAAAACAGGACCATAACTATGTGGAGTTCAGCCTGGACTTGTTTAAGGGAAACAGAGAATATCCAAACAGGCTGTTAGCATTAGAATAAAATAGAATAGAATAGAATAGAATAGAATAGAAAGCCTTCATTGTCATTATACAGTGTACAATGAAAGAGTGTACATCAAGAGTAAACTCCTTAAGGTGCACAAGAAATACACAGGCCTAGAGACGAACAACAACAATTTACATGACATTCAAGTAGTAAAAAAATACACAACTGTGAGTATAAATATGAATTGCACTGTGAATAAAACAACTGTTGCTGTATTTAAATATATTGTACTGTAGGTGGATTATTGCACAGAATCGGGGAGAGAGGAGGGGAGGGGTAGTGGTGCATGGATTGAGTTCAGGATGGTTATGGCTTTTGGGAAGAAGCTGTTTGTTTCTGTGTGTTCTTGTCTTCATACACCTGCAGCGTCTGCCAGAGGGCAGCAGGTCAAACAGGTAGAACCAGGGTGAGATCTGTCCTTCATGATGTTGACTGCTCTGCTGAGGCAGCAGGAGATCTAAATGTCTTTCAGGGAGGGCAGAGGGCAGCCGATGATTTTTTGTGCTGCATTTATGACTCTCTGAAGCCCCTTCCTGTCTGCCTCAGTGCAGCTGATACCACACAGTGATGCAGGACGTCATCAGGCTCTCAACAGAAGAGCGGTAGAAGGTCACCAGCAGCTTTCTGTCCAGGTTGTTTTTCCTGAAACCTTCAGCAGATGTAGCCGCTGCTGTGCCTTCATGATTAGCGCTGAGGTGTTTGCAGTCCATGAGAGGTCAGCAGAGATGAGGGTGTCTAGGAGGATGGAGGGGGTGGGTGGAGGAGCAACACCAGCACAAAAACATGGATTTCTTTTACTGTCACTGTCTGATGTATTAATGCAGTATTTAACCACTGGACAGATGGTGATGTCATCAAACTGGGCTGTAGGAAGATGAAAACATTTGTGGTGCTAAAGATCGATAAAAACCGTCCCCTATCCGAATAATACACCAAAAACGAAAAAGTTTTCATCATGTTGCCTGGTGACGTTTTGCAGGGTATCCAGGGCAAAGAAACCGTGTCCCCTTTCCTGCTCCACTGGATGCAGAACGTCAGACTGCTGCCTCCTTCAGTTTGAGATGAAGTTGTTGTGGTGATGGAGGCTTGAAATCATGAGCTACTCCGACACTGGCATCATAAACTGACTTTACAATGGAGGTCCAACTACAAAGACCAAAAACACTAGGATGAGGTATTAATGATGAATGGAGATCAGTCTCCCATATTTGTCCTCGGTGGAGCTCACAGATGTCTCCACCTCTAGATCATTATGTTCCTTTGAAGACTGTTGTTTAATGATAGATTAAAACTAATCATACAAGTAATGAGACATGATTAAAAGCTGTGGTACTGTTATATAGTAAGAAATACACAAAGAGAACAAACACAGAGAGACAGGAACATGAGAACATGAGAACATGAGGAGAAGGAGAACATGTACTAAATACACAGGAGGCTAATCAGGAACGCTGATGTTAGCTGATGAAAGCTGAAAGAATGTTAGCTTAGCTACCGCCCAGAGACTAAATGCTACTCCTGATATGTGTGTTGCTCTCCTCTTGTACACCTGACTGGAACCCTAAGAACAAGCAATATTCTGTTCGATTTAATGATGAGAGGGAAATATGAGTCTGTTAATTACAACAAATGAACTTAATTTGTCTCATATTAAGTAGTTAAAATGTGTTGTTTACCTGATGTGTGCCTGTTTAATTTAAAATGCAGTTAAGTTCTCAAATAAAAATATGAACATATGAACATGAACATGAGTGGCTGTTTACTCAGACTCAATACATTTTCTCATTTATAAAGTAGCCTATTTAAAATGTTTATATTTTGATAAGAGGCGATAAAAAACAATGAGATACCACACCCCTCCTAAATGCACTGATTTGATCATATCTATAAAGTATTTAAAATATGTACAGTATATATTTTCAATAAGCATACAATGTAGTTGTAATTTAAATGTATATCACTTTGAAATGTCTGGTTTACCTATTCAAGATAATATGATGATGCAGACGGCAGTAAAAATGGTCAGAAATGTTCATTTATGCACAAATTAATGTTGCAATTTATATATAAGGCCTATTGTGATTTGGGTCGTGATGGTTTGTCATTTTAAAAATGTGGGTCCCCAGAACCACTGATTATGGATTATAGGTATGGCTATGAAAATGAGCCTGAACCAGTTGATCATCATGTCCCTGTTACTTGAAACTACACACTGGTAGGTGTGGCCTGTCTGGGTTTGTTCTTGGACATTTGTGTGGTTTTTATTTTTCCATGTTCAACATGTGTGCCTGGGTTTCCTTCAGGGGCCCTGTTTCTCCCACATAGCCCAATGACATGCAGCTTAGGTAAACAGACAACACAGAATTATTTCTAGGTATAAATATTTGTTTGTGTGTAGAATATGTTGATAGACTGCTGTCCTGTCTAGGGTTCACCCTGCCTGCCCAGTGTGAGCTATGATAGTCTCCAGAAACCTGCAGCTCCACACAGAAGACAGTTTAGATGATGGATGCATTGTTGGAGGCAGCAGAGCTGCAGTGTTTTTACTGCTATTTAAAGGACGAATCAGATGAAACTACATAGCAGGCTTCACAAAACAGTACACTGTACACTAAACACTAGTGATGATGTACACTCTGTTACACACTAATGATGATGTGCACTCTGTTACACACTAGTGATGATGTACACTCTGTTACACACTAGTGATGATGTACACTCTGCTGGTTACACACTAGTGATGATGTACACTCTGCTGGTTACACACTAGTGATGAAGTACACTGATGGTTACACACTAGTGATGATGTACACTCTGCTGGTTACACACTAGTGATGATGTACACTCTGCTGGTTACACACTAGTGGTTACACACTAGTGATGATGTACACTCTGCTGGTTACACACTAGTGATGATGTACACTGATGGTTACACACTAGTGATGATGTACACTCTGCTACACACTAGTGATGATGTACACTCTGCTGGTTACACACGAGTGATGATGTACACTGCTGGTTACACACTAGTGATGACGTACACTCTGCTGGTTACACACTAGTGATGACGTACACTCTGCGGGTTACACTAGTGATGACGTACACTCTGCTGGTTACACACTAGTGATGACGCACACTCTGCTGGTTACACACTAGTGATGACGTACACTCTGCTGGTTACACACTAGTGATGACGTACACTCTGCGGGTTACACTAGTGATGACGTACACTCTTCTGGTTACACACTAGCGATGACGCACACTCTGCTGGTTACACACTAGTGATGATGCACACTCTGCTGGTTACACACTAGTGATGACGTACACTCTGCTGGTTACACACTAGTGATGACGCACACTCTGCTGGTTACACACTAGCGATGCATGTACACTCTGCTGGTTACACACTAGTGACGTACATACATCACTAGACTTTTTCCATTCACAGGGATGTGCACTAGCCCTCCTCCTCCTCAGTTAAATTGATTTAAACAGCAGTGAAATTGTCTTTGCAGTATCTTTGTAAAAAAAAGTGAAACCGACTGAAAACACTGAAGTTGATGACAAGTTTTCAGTTGGAATAATTTCAAGTTTTTGTTGCATCAGGATGAAACAGGAAGTCTCCCAAAAATACAGCCTCCTCCATGTTTTAACATGAGAAGTCTGCTGTATGAGCCTTTTTGTCTGATGCAGATATCCAGTTGTGCCATCACAATAACATGCAGCTCTGATTTCCTTCTTGCCAGCGATTAAGCAGGCCTTAATTTTTGTTGTTGTTGTTTTTTTTGCATGGGGCACCATGTGAATTCACTGAGTGGATCTGGGTGCTGTGATGCATGTGATTAGCCTGGATACCATGTCTGTCCCAGCATGAGGTAGCATCAGATCTAGATCCTGACAAACATTGACACATCCTCAAAGCTCAGAACAACCACAGCTGTCGACTCCAAATAGAGGCTGATATCTGAGGCTGTTTGATGGACAATAATGTGATCATATGTTACTGTTTGTGGTCAGACAAGGACTTCAGGGTTCTCTTTAGTCAGAGTGGAACAAATGAGGCCAACATTATATTCCTACCACATTAAATGATTTATTTTTAAATGTACCAAAATAAATGAGACAGAGAAAACTAGGTGGAATGTAAGTCAGTAGGTATCAGATCAGAAGCCATGTTGCATGGTTGACGATCCAATGCAAAATTACCTTTAATAATTTAAATAACCACACAGTGTGAGTCAAAGCTCATTAAATCATTTCAATTTTAAGATTTTTAAATCATTTCAATTTGGAATAATATAAATGATTAATATTCAGCTTTGGGCCTTAAACTGCTCAGCAGTGTGCAGGGTGGTAAAGAAGATTTAGATGTGTTATTAGTGTTTTCAGTGTTGTGTACTGATTGACTTTTCCCACAAACCCAACATTAATGAAAGTTCAATGTCGTCTCAATAGAAGCTTAACTTTAACTATAGCAGCAGAAAATACTGCTAATGATGGGAAATTACTTTTAATTCTTGTCCAGCCAATACTGGATCATTTAAGTGGTCATGATATTAATATTTAGGGTCTTTGATCATCTGAATCAATATTTTCTAATATAAATACATAAAATAGACAAACTAGGACAGTCATAGAACACATACCTACACCTGGCTACTATAATATGTCTTTAAAGAAATTGGATCTTCACCTTGACCCGGATCCACCTCGAATCACCTCCTCCCCATTCCAAGGACCGCCTCTCAAGATGATGTCACTGAAACTGGTTAAAATGTTTTTAAAATGTACAACACAGACAGACAAATGGTGATAACCTCAGTGGTGGAGACACTCACACAGACGCACACGTAGCTAAAGAGGTTGTTTTCACAGCTGGATTTATACCTCCAATAAAAGAGCTTCTGGTTTCCTGTGATAGTTAGCTGGACTACACATAAACTGCTCTACCGGTACTCATGGAATGAGGTGGAAGGTTCTGGAACCCCACAAAGGTTAGAGTGGAGCCAGATCAGAGGGCAGATCCAGGACCTGTTTCACTTTGTGAAACATTGTTTAGCTGGACTAGTGGGGATTCAGTGAATGTGTTTGACTTTGTCTGAGTTTGGTTTTGAATTAGGTTGACTGTGTTAAAGAGAATGTTGTCTCTTGATCTAAGTGTTGTTCTACTGGTTGGATGGATTATACACACAGTGGACAGATTTGTGGAGGGATTGGGAATGGGCCATTAAAAAAACAACGACCCAAATATCTGACCAACTGATTATGAAGTTGAGAAGAACAGAAACTGAGGTGATGATATTCTGTTGATTCGTCCCGTTGCTTCTTTGCTGTCGATCCCTGACTGCAGCTCACTGGAGGATTGACAGGATCAGTATTATGTGCCTCCCAGCATGTGTGTGTAACCATCCACCCCCTGCCTCCACCTCTCAGAAAGACTTGTTTAATTTTAGCAGCTTTGACATAGATTAATTATCGAGGCAGTCACATACAAACACACTCACACTATTCACTCATTCAGAGCTCCCTTTCTTCAGTAAATAGACTTCATCCTCAGCACCACTCCGTCCTCCTCCACTCTCACTCTCCAAGCCCTCTCAGGTCTCAGACATGATTGCCTCATCCTGTAAAGCTCCATCCACTCACACCTTTCCTGGCCCTTCTCCTTGCTGCTGTCTGATGGAGAGAAATTTCAGCCGAGACAGCTGGAGCTCCTTCAACAATTTCATGGCCTAGTTTTACTCAGATAAGAAAAGCAGTGAAGAAAAGGAAATGAATGGTTCAGTCACTCCGTCCGACTTCCACCTGTGGTGAAGACTGAGTGATGAGCTCCATCCTGGATCCTTTTTATCTACCTTTCAATATTTAACCGTTTAATTCAACCTATTATATCTGTGTATTGTTCAGTTTCTTCTCTGAACTGGTGGTGATTTCATAGAAATGTAAGAAATAACCAACCAGAGCATGAAGGCGTGGCTGAAAGCCTGAAACATCACCCTGATCATCACTCTGAATGGCCCTTCTGTTTCACTCCATCATTCGTTATGACGTTGTGTTCATGGTAACCTTTTTATGTTGATGGGTGGAGCATGTTGTGCCCCAACCAATAATTTTCCTTCAACATGGAGGCCGCTTTAGCTGTTCCTAGGAGAAGTTAGCTTCACATGGAGAGTTGAACCTTTAAGAGAGGCATCAACATTCATGACATCATCATGTAATTAATCAGCTCATTGGATGAGATGTTGACTTAATAAATTCTGTAGGTTGTGTTCAATAGGTTTGTCCAAACAGGTTCTAAGCTAACATTGGTGTGAATCATTTTGTGTCGTTTATTGATGGAACCCTGGTAAGTTTGACCTCATCTGAAGAGGTCAGCTGACTTACTGACCCACTGACTGCTGCTGGATGATGGCTGCATTCACACATCAGGCAGTGTAGTTTAAGAGGTGTTCTTCATCTGCAGACGGTTGCAGAGCATTTGTCCTCCCCTACTGGCCAGTCTCCTGGCAACACAACGTTGTCTGAGGCAACAAGCAACATCATCGAAACTTTTTTAAACGGTTGAACAACCATGTTGTTGACCAGCCAGTCACTCATCACAGCCTCACACTGGATTACAGAAAAATCAAATTCAAAAAATCAAACATGTTAAATGTTTAATGCAGATGCTTTTTGTTTATTTATAAAACATCCTGATCAATAATCAAATCAGTTAATTGGTCTGCCTCCATGTTGATGGAGATGAAACCTCATGGATCACTCATCTCCACTCCATCACCTCCATTATGTTGTATTGATATGATGGTCCAAGGTGATAATATCCTCCAATCAATTAATAGTGACTTTAGATTCAAATGTGTTGCTGATGACACTGAACTTAAAATGCATTAAAGGGTCTTCATAGTAATGAAATGTCTGCATAAAGCCTGACTGAGGGATTATTATTGGTATTTGATGTGCTTACCTTCATTTAAAACCTTTCAAATGAAGGCTTTACATCGTCTGAAGAAATCGTCTGTGTGAGCGTCTGACTACTAATTAAATTCCACCATGTTTTTAGATCTGCAGCATAATTTTGGTCACCCCAATAATCATCAATAGAAATGAAGGCTAATCCTATGAAAGTAAGATAATAAAGCAGAATGTCTGAGATCTCTTGGAGCAACAGCTTTAAGTGGCGCTTAATTAACACACTTTAAATGTCACTGAATGAGGGTTTCCTGATGTCTTTAACACATGAGAGGAGCCGTAATAGAGCATAGTTATTGTCGCCGTGGTAACCAGTCAGATCTGAAAGATCTGAAGAGCACACACATCATCACATCTTTGTATGTTCACTGTTATGATGATCAAGGGAGGACTGTCAGAAGGTATCATTATATTGGTAGCATGCATATCAGCCTCCCACCTCACAGGCCCTCGTCTGGCTCACTGGACGGCCTCCATCCCCTCCATGTTGATCCACAGCTCCAAGCCTCTTTTCTCTTTTCCTGCTGCTCTCTGCCATGGATCTGCTTGTTTCTGTTTCTCTTTGGGTGCCTGTAGTCTCATGAACGGGACTTTTCTTCATTCTTATCCAGTGAGTTTTCAAACTCTCCATCTCTCAGAAATGAAAGTTCAGTCATTATCTGCTAACCCCACACCAAAGGTCAAATGTTTCTTAGTCCACTAAACATTTCTGTCATTTCAGTCAAACACTTCTACAATGTTCTGCCAAAAAACTGAAGGAGACAGACCATTTTAAAGAGTGAAACATGTCTGGTGATAATTCTCCAAGCCCTGAGTTCCAAATTGATTTGAGAAGACATTATTTAAACCCTTTTTCTCTGACAAAAGCGTTAGCGAGGATCCCATTGGAGGAAGGAGCTCAGATGAGTGTGAAACCACCGTGATCAGCGAGAACTGGAGATCTGTTGTGTGACACAACCTCCAGGTGGCATGTAAACCCTGAGGTATGCAGAGGTTCCCCTCAGTCATTCAAGGTGCTAATGCTTTTAGCTCAGACTGCAGTGAACTCCACTGGTCTCCATCTTCTTCAGATGTTTAGGAGATCACTGGAACACTGTTCTGCTGTGAGGCTCCTTTACTTTCCCAGCCTGTTTCTTCTCCATCTTACCCGTTAGGATGTGGTATGCAAATAAAATCCAAAATTAATGTGTCCATTGCTAATGCAGCTTTATTTTCTACATTTATTTGCTCTTTAAGCTGGTGGGGATGCAGCAAGAAGATTAAGGCTCTAATACTGTAACCTCCAGAAATCAATCAGAGCACAAACACCAAGGACCACTGTGACGGATCAATAAGGGCTCAGGGAAACAGAGGATCTGGAAGTCTTTTGATCAAATAATTTGCAGAAATCCTACAACCAACTGAGGGGTTGTTCTGAGGCCTGAGATAATACCACAGCCCTTGATGGAACAGTATCATCCTTAGCTTCTGGACAACAAACAGGAAGTCTCCAGCATAGATCACAGATATGTAACGTCAGTAACGTTATGGTGTATGCGACATAATGAGCTCAGTTCATTTCTCCTGTGTGTCAGATTGTTGCTATGAACCCAGCTACCACTAACATTAGCTCAGCTTGATTCTAGGTGCTCAGTTTGTTTATGGGGTACAATTCATTCGGTGATAACTTAAGATCCAGACATCTGATCGCTAAGGTCCTTCATCTGGTGAAAAGTGACTGAAACAGGAAGTATTTGTCTGGAAATGTTACTATGTTCATGCATTCAACTGATGGAAAACTCTGAGCTGGCACTAACTTTGATTCAAGCTTCAGAGGGTCAAAAGACTATGCATGTGTATGTAGGATGTATGTAGGATGCTGGTTAACCTGGTAGGATGTATGTAGGATGCTGGTTAACCCGGTAGGATGTATGTAGGATGCAGGTTAACCCAGTAGGATGTATGTAGGATGCTGGTTAACCCGGTAGGATGTAGGTAGGATGCAGACTAACCTGGTAGGATCTATGTAGGATGCAGGTTAACCCGGTAGGATTTATGTAGGATGTACAGTACCAGTCAAATTTTTGACTGGTAGTGTATGTAGGATGGTGGTTAACCTGGTAGGATGTATGTAGGATGCTGACTAACCTGGTAGGATGTATGTAGGATGCTGGTTAACCTGTTAGGATGTATCTGGGATGCTGGTTAACCTGGTAGGATGTATGTAGGATGCAGGTTAACCAAGTAGGATGTATGTAGGATGCTGGCTAACCAGGTAGGATGTATGTAGGATGCAGACTAACCTGGTAGGATCTATGTAGGATGCAGGTTAACCCGGTAGGATGTATGTAGGATGTAGGTTAACCCAGTAGGATGTATGTAGGATGCAGCCTAACCAGATAGGATGTATGTAGGATGCAGGTTAACTCGGTAGGATGTATGTAGGATGCTGGTTAACCTAGTAGGATGTATGTCGGATGCAGGTTAACCTGGTAGGATGTATTTAGGATGCAGGTTAACCTCGTAGGATGTATGTAGGATGCAGGTTAACCTTGTAGGATGTATGTAGGATGTATGTAGGATGGTGGTTAACCCGGTAGGATGTATGTAAGGATGCTGGTTAACCAGGCAGGATGTATGTAAGGATGCTGGTTAACCTGGTAGGATGTATGTAGGATGCAGCTTAACCAGGTAGGATGTATGTAGGATGCTGGTTAACCAGGTAGGATGTATGTAGGATGTATGTAGGATGCAGACTAACCTGGTAGGATGTATGTAGATGCAGGTTAACCAGGTAGGATGTATGTAGGATGCAGGTTAACCTGGTAGGATATATGTAGGATGCAGGTTAACCTGGTAGGATGTATGTAGGATGCAGGTTAACCCGGTAGGATATATGTAGGATGCAGGTTAACCCGTTAGGATGTATGTAGGATGCAGGTTAACCTCGTAGGATGTATGTAGGATGTATGTAGGATGGTGGTTAACCCGGTAGGATGTATGTAAGGATGCTGGTTAGCCAGGCAGGATGTATGTAAGGATGCTGGTTGACCTGGCAGGATGTATGTAGGATGCTTGTTAACCTAGTAGGATGTATGTAGGATGCTGGTTAACCAGGTAGGATGTATGTAGGATGCTGGTTAACCTGGTAGGATGTATGTAGGATGCTGACTAACCTGGTAGGATGTATGTAGGATGCTGGTTAACCTGGTAGGATGTATGTAGGATGCTGGTTAACCTGGTAGGATGTATGTAGGATGCAGGTTAACCTGGTAGGATCTATGTAGGATGCAGGTTAACCCGGTAGGATTTATGTAGGATGTATGTAGGATGCTGGTTAACCTGGTAGGATGTATGTAGGATACAGGTTAACCAAGTAGGATGTATGTAGGATGCTGGTTAACCTGTTAGGATGTATCTGGGATGCTGGTTAACCTGGTAGGATGTATGTAGGATGCAGGTTAACCAAGTAGGATGTATGTAGGATGCTGGTTAACCAGGTAGGATGTATGTAGGATGCAGACTAACCTGGTAGGATCTATGTAGGATGCAGGTTAACCCGGTAGGATGTATGTAGGATGTAGGTTAACCCGGTAGGATGTATGTAGGATGCAGCCTAACCAGATAGGATGTATGTAGGATGCAGGTTAACTGGGTAGGATGTATGTAGGATGCTGGTTAACCTAGTAGGATGTATGTCGGATGCAGGTTAACCTGGTAGGATGTATTTAGGATGCAGGTTAACCTCGTAGGATGTATGTAGGATGCAGGTTAACCTTGTAGGATGTATGTAGGATGTATGTAGGATGGTGGTTAACCCGGTAGGATGTATGTAAGGATGCTGGTTAACCAGGCAGGATGTATGTAAGGATGCTGGTTAACCTGGTAGGATGTATGTAGGATGCAGCTTAACCAGGTAGGATGTATGTAGGATGCTGGTTAACTAGGTAGGATGTATGTAGGATGTATGTAGGATGCAGACTAACCTGGTAGGATGTATGTAGATGCAGGTTAACCAGGTAGGATGTATGTAGGATGCAGGTTAACCTGGTAGGATATATGTAGGATGCAGGTTAACCTGGTAGGATGTATGTAGGATGCAGGTTAACCCGGTAGGATATATGTAGGATGCAGGTTAACCCGTTAGGATGTATGTAGGATGCAGGTTAACCTCGTAGGATGTATGTAGGATGGTGGTTAACCCGGTAGGATGTATGTAAGGATGCTGGTTAGCCAGGCAGGATGTATGTAAGGATGCTGGTTGACCTGGCAGGATGTATGTAGGATGCTTGTTAACCTAGTAGGATGTATGTAGGATGCTGGTTAACCAGGTAGGATGTATGTAGGATGTATGTAGGATGCTGGTTAACCTGGTAGGATGTATGTAGGATGCTGGTTAACCAGGTAGGATGTATGTAGGATGTATGTAGATGCAGGTTAACCTGGTAGGATCTATGTAGGATGCAGGTTAACCCGGTAGGATTTATGTAGGATGTATGTAGGATGCTGGTTAACCTGGTAGGATGTATGTAGGATGCAGGTTAACCAAGTAGGATGTATGTAGGATGCAGGTTAACCTGGTAGGATCTATGTAGGATGCAGGTTAACCCGGTAGGATTTATGTAGGATGTATGTAGGATGGTGGTTAACCTGGTAGGATGTATGTAGGATGCAGGTTAACCAAGTAGGATGTATGTAGGATGCTGGTTAACCAGGTAGGATGTATGTAGGATGCCAACTAACCCGGTAGGATCTATGTAGGATGCAGGTTAACCCAGTAGGATGTATGTAGGATGCAGGTTAACCCGGTAGGATGTATGTAGGATGCAGCCTAACCCGGTAGGATGTATGTAGGATGCAGCCTAACCAGATAGGATGTATGTAGGATGCAGGTTAACCTGGTAGGATGTATTTAGGATTCAGGTTAACCTGGTAGGATGTATGTAGGATGCAGGTTAACCCGGTAGGATGTATATAGGATGCAGGTTAACCCGGTAGGATGTATGTAGGATTCTGGTCAACCTGGTAGGATGTATGTAGGATGCTGGTTAACCTGGTAGGATGTATTTAGGATGCTGGTTAACCTGGTAGGATGTATGTAGGATGGTGGTTAACCTGGTAGGATGTATGTAGGATGCTGGTTAACGTGGTAGGATGTATGTAGGATGCTGGTTAACCTGGTAGGATGTATGTAGGATGTATGTAGGATGCTGGTTAACCTGGTAGGATGTATGTAGGATGCTGGTTAACCTGGTAGGATGCATGTAGGATGCAGCTTAATCAGGTAGGATGTATGTAGGATGCTGGTTAACCTTGTTGGATGTATGTAGGATGCAGGTTAACCTGGTAGGATGTATGTAGGATGCAGTTTAACCCAGTAGGATGTATGTAGGATGTATGTAGGATGCTGGTTAACCAGGCAGGATGTATGTAGGATGCTGGGTAACCCGGTAGGATGTATGTAGGATGCTGGGTAACCCGGTAGGATGTATGTAGGATGCTGGTTAACCTGGTAGGATGTATGTCGGATGCTAGTTAACCCGGTAGGATGTATGTCGGATGGAGGTTAACCCGGTAGGATGTATGTACAATGCAGGTTAACCCGGTAGGATGTATGTAGGATGCTGGTTAACCTGGTAGGATGTATGTCGGATGCTGGTTAACCCGGTAGGATGTATGTCGGATGGAGGTTAACCTGGTAGGATGTATTTAGGATTCAGGTTAACCTGGTAGGATGTATGTAGGATGCTGGTTAACCTGGTAGGATGTATTTAGGATGCTGGTTAACCTGATAGGATGTATGTAGGATGGTGGTTAACCTGGTAGGATGTATGTAGGATGGTGGTTAACCTGGTAGGATGTATGTAGGATGCTGGTTAACCTGGTAGGATGTATGTAGGATGCTGGTTAACCTGGTAGGATGTATGTAGGATGCTGGTTAACCTGGCAGGATGTATGTAGGATGTATGTAGGATGCTGGTTAACCTGGTAGGACATATGTAGGATGCAGGTTAACCCGGTAGGATGTATGTACAATGCAGGTTAACCCGGTAGGATATATGTACGATGCAGGTTAACCCGGCAGGATGTATGTAGGATGCAGGTTAACCTTGTAGGATGTATGTAGGATGCAGGTTAACCCGGTAGGATGTATGTAGGATGCAGTTTAACCCAGTAGGATGTATGTAGGATGTATGTAGGATGCTGGTTAACCAGGCAGGATGTATGTAGGATGCTGGGTAACCCGGTAGGATGTATGTAGGATGCTGGTTAACCCGGTAGGATGTATGTAGGATGCTGGGTAACCCGGTAGGATGTATGTAGGATGCTGGTTAACCCGGTAGGATGTATGTAGGATGCAGGTTAACCCTGTAGGATGTATGTAGGATGCAGGTTAACCCGGTAGGATGTATGTAGGATGCTGGTTAACCCGGTAGGATGTATGTAGGATGCTGGTTAACCCGGTAGAATGTATGTAGGATGCTGGTTCACCTGGTAGGATGTATGTAGGATGTATATAGGATGTATGTAGGACTACCGTCTCCAGTGGTGTGTCATGTTCACTGCTAATGCTGTCAATATGTGAGCATTGCAGGTACAGTATGGTTCAGGTCATGAAAGGGTTGGAGTTGGTTGATTAAACTGAAGACAGTCCTTTACCCTGACTCTACAAACAAACAACAGACACAGCTCTTTAACACAGAGACGGAACTTTTTAATGTATTCACAGAGCGTCTTACTACAAACTCAACAGATTTACAAAGGGGGTCTGGTGATACTGTGGTGAAACCAGGTAAACAGTGTGTTCACTATCATCTGCTGCTTACCTGGGCAGGTAAACAAACATGTGATTAGATGCAAAGCAGACAGTGTGTGATCCATTCTGTCTGCTGTTGAGGCTTCTTGTTGTTTCAGAGGACGTCGGTTGAGTAGGTGGTCCTTCAATGTGGACCAGGACACATTAGTGTTCGCACTGCTGGAAGGATGAGACCACATGCAGCCTAGACCTCTGGATGTGGTCTGAGGGATCAGGTCTCATTGGATAGTCACACCTGTACTTAAGGCTGTCAACTAGTGATTGGATGACCGAGGATGTTAATATGAGGTGTGAACTGCTCAGAGAAGATAAAGCAGTGGCCGTTAGCCGCTGTAGGCCACTGATTGGTCAGCTGGAACAACCAGTGCCGTCTCATGTAATGAGTGTGTGACAGAGTGATGGAGTGCTGCAGAAATGTGACCATGAATATGAACAGTGTAGCAGAATGTGTATGTGATGTCACATGTGAACTGACAGTTCAGTACTGTTCCCCAACGGCACCTTTTTTCTCTAACCTCTGTGTTGTGACAAAACTAATTTAAGTTGTAAAACATAACATTTCACCAACTGTGATGCACCATCAGCTTCAGAGGAGGAAGCTGTTCCCTGATATGGGAGCAGCTGGAGAAACTGTTTTTATTCTGCACAGTTTAGTCAACCTGATAACTGGAAATACCAAAGAGCTAACGTTTAATGTAAACACCCCACCCCCCATACACACCCCGTTAGCTGTGGCTGCAGACATGCTAACGTTAGCTAACTTTCTCTCTCTCACACAGTCAACTCTCAGGCACAGACTGATTTAACTTGAATCAGTTTTCAGCAGGACCGACATCATTTGGTCTTGACCCCTTAAAGGCTTCAGGGTCCTATAGCCAGGTCTCCACCGTTGTTCCCCATCTGCTCCCAAACTAAAGGTTACCTTGCTGGAAACGTTAAACAGATCTAGGCTTTAGGTACGTTTATGGCTTCCAGCGGCACTGGGATGAGCTGTAAATGCGGTTTGATCCTTTGAAATACGTTTTAATAAGTGCTGCTGCTGAGGTCCCCTACTGATATGACCTGATCTGATCTCTCTTCATAACTCCACAGGAAAACTACCCAGTCACAGGAGAAATAATGCTCTCCTCCAACGACCTCCAGCTGGTGCTACAAGTGGAACGTAATCAGTGAGTATTCCTTCTCTCCTTCCCTTTTCCTGCCTCAATACCTTGGATTACCTGTGTGTGTCCCACCGGAGGAAGAGGAAGTATTTGTGGCACAGAGACAGTGATAATAGAAGCAGGTATATCAAACGTGTCTCTTCTGTCTTTTGGTCAGTTTGTGCTCAGGTTTATTAAATGCTTCTACATGTTGAAAACTGTGGATGTGCCTCTACTATGCTCTGTTTGTAGTTCAATAACCACAAAGCTACAAATGTTATTTTATTTTTTATTTTAAATAGTGTGGGAAACGCAGCAGGCAGCACAGACAGCTCTGAATCAGTGATGCTGAAACACGTTATGTGACGGATCGTCTCTAGTTCATGACCAACCAGTGTCATTTGGAGCTTTTCAAACATTCCTCAAAGAGATAAATGCTTATTGGTTCTTTGTAATGGGGACTGGGAATGACTAGTGAAACACCTCAGGGTGCAAAGAGAAGCCAGGCTAATTAGAAAGAGCAGCTGGTCCCATGGTGGGCCTGTGGATCAGGGTCCACATATGAAGTACACATGTGATCCCACATCTAGTACACATGTGATCCTACATCTAGTACACATGTGATCCTACATCTAGTACACATGTGATCCCACATGTGATCCTACATCTAGTACACATGTGATCCCACATCTAGTACACATGTGATCCTACATCTAGTACACATATGAAGTACACATGTGATCCTACATCTAGTACACATATGAAGTACACATGTGATCCTACATCTAGTACACATGTGATCCTACATCTAGTACACATATGAAGTACACATGTGATCCTACATCTAGTACACATGTGATCCTACATCTAGTACACATGCGATCCTACATCTAGTACACATGTGATCCTACATCTAGTACACATGTGATCCTACATCTAGTACACATATGAAGTACACATGTGATCCTACATCTAGTACACATGTGATCCTACATCTAGTACACATATGAAGTACACATGTGATCCTACATCTAGTACACATGTGATCCTACATCTAGTACACATATGAAGTACACATGTGATCCTACATCTAGTACACATCTAGTACATCTAGAAGTTTATCAGGAGTCCTCTGTTTAGAGGGAAGAGCCCTTTAAAGCCGTCTCCTGGCAACACCTTTTATTATCCCAGTTCCTATGGAAGATGGTTTGTTTGACGTTGGCTGCAGCCCCACTGTGTCTCCTCTTTGACAGTGATTACATCAATAACAAACTTTTTTCTGTTAATCTGCTCTAATCCAGCTCGGTGAACACATGAGCTCATTGGTGGAGTAAACAGTGAACAATAACTTATATCGGTCTTGTTATTGTCGCTCTGGACTCCCTTTAAACTTGTTCAACTTCAGTTTTGTGAGTTGTTGGTAGGAGAAACTCTAAACTTTATAAAACCTCCTGGTTATTCTGACGACCAGTAATTTTGGTGTCCATGAAGTTATTTCTTCAGGAGGTGGAGACCTGGTATCCATTGGTCCCGGTCAGATCTAATAGAAGTGGTCTCTGTAGACGTGTGATGAGGTCAGGTGAACAGTCGGACTCTGAGCTGCCCTCCAGTGGTGGTAGGCTGCAGACTGAGGAGAGGAGCTGGACCTGAAACATGATAAAACCAGTTAGCTGGCAGAAACTAGAAGGTTGAGTGTCGTTAAAGGAGCTGCAGCATTGGTGATGATCCTCCATGTCGCTGTGAGCTGCACCGTTTAAACCCCATAGAGACAGATACTAACTTCTGTTTCTGTACAGTAGACTGTATGAATCACTTGCTTTCCTCCCCAGCAACAGTCATGTGGGTCATTCAGCTTGTCTGCTGTAGTGTGTAACTGTTGCCCCTCAGAGGGCCCCAGTTGCCTGCTGTATTTTTCAAGATGTCTCTTAGAGAACCAGGGAGGACTACATCATTACATGAACTGCTGCTCTGCTATTGGTTTTCTTCTAGAGGCCATTAACACTGTAATTACAATGAAAGTATTTCTATTCTCTCTACAGTGAACAATAAAGGTTAGTAGTGTTTGATGTAGCTTTGGCCCCTCCCTCCCTAATGCTCACACATTAACATTAACTACCCCTGCCCCACCAGAGGGGGCATATAGGGTTACTTTTGTACCTCTGTACATAAAGGGGTGTGGTCTACCCACATGTGAGTGAAAGATGGACAGAATTAAATGAAATGTCACGTCCTTATATGGACTAAAGGTGTGTCTCATGATTGGTTTGTTGGTTTTTTAGTGGGTCACCCTCTCCATTTCTCCCCCCTGGTGGTGGGTCACCCTCTCCCTCTCTCCCCCCTGGTGGTGGGTCACCCTCTCTGTCTCTCCCCCCTGGTGGTGGGTCACCCTCTCTGTCTCTCCCCCCCTGGTGGGTCACCCTCTCCCTCTCTCCCCCTGGTAGTGGGTCACCCTCTCTGTCTCTCCCCCCTGGTGGTGGGTCACCCTCTCTGTCTCTCCCCCCTGGCAGTGGGTCACCCTCTCTGTCTCTCCCCCCTGGTGGTGGGTCACCAGGATCGAAGGATTTTGTTCAAGTTTAGTAAATTTGTCCTGAAACAACACATTTCAGGGTGTTTTCCTTTCAGATCAGCCTTATTTTACTGTCTACTGATCAGATAAGAGCTGTGTTCATCTTAAGGTTAGGGGTTCATGGCTAGCATGCTAATAATGGAATTACACACACTACCTTTGTTTACCTATGAAGTTCTTCATGTTCTGGACCTTCTGATCAAATCACATGATCTTTATCAACAATCTTCTCCTTCTTTATAGAGTGTATAATGTATACCGCCACAGGCAAATCAAAACTGAGCAGAATTATTGTGATAAAATAGCAATCTGAAGCTAATAGCTATGTCAGTGTTACCAGAAGTCTTTTGAAGGCACTGCAGGGCAAATATTAATATACTGACCAACAGTAAAAACACAAATTTCTTTTAATGTCATTCCATCCTGTTCATATTAAATATCAAAGACAGATTATGGTTCACACAAATTTATTCACCCTTTATCCATACAGAAAAATCATTTTTGTGCAGATTAGTGTTTTTTGTCTTAGTGTTTACAAGACAGAAAGTGTGGATGGTGAGACAGAGAACAACAATAGTCACTATCGTGCGTCTACCTCCAGCATTTATCACTACTTTACACCTCCTGAATGGATAAGATGTTATTCTGGACTTGTAGGATGACATGCCATTCTTCCTGCAGAGCTGTGACAAGTTGTTCATGTGTTGCTGGAGCAGGATCTCTCTCTCTCACCCGGTGATCCTGAACGTCCGACAGATGCTGTATTGGGTTGAGATCTGGTAAATATGCTGGTCATGGAAGGACAGCAACATTGTTCTGGTCCAGGTAGGCTACTCCTGACAGACATGAGCCACATGTGGTCTGGCATTGTCATGCATGAAGGTGATGCCTGATAGTTGTATCCTAGGAATGACATGTGGACCTAGGACCGTATTTCGTTATGGGATGGCTGCCGGTGTACCGTGAATGTGGACAAGTTCTGACCGTCATCCATTAGCAGTGGCCCCCCCCCACACCATGACATCACCACCAAACGATCCACTTCCTGGATCTATATGACAGGATAGCGGTCTCCATGGCGATGGTACAAACAGCAACGACCACCAGCTGTGTACAAGTTAAATCTGGACTTGTCACTAAATGTCATCTCCGTCCACTTTGCAATGAGCCATAACATCTGTAACATCTGTGCTGCACGTGTCTGCAGAGTTCAGACCATCATCATCATCAGCATCCCAACTGCATGTTCACATAAGTTCTTTCAGGAATCGTGATATCATCAGTTGTTTCAGTAGGACATTAATTAGACCCCAGTAAATTATCGCCTTGACCAGGTCTTTTCAATCATGCAGAAAAAAATCATCTCACCAACATCATGGTTTCCTCTGAAATGCACCAATGACTGTTATTTCTATGTTATGACTAAATGATGGTTATTCATGATTTAACATGTTTTGGTTGTGGGTACTTAAAAAAGTCTATTCAGTGAATCACATGATTGTTTGTTTCAGTAGATTAAAGCTAGTGAATAGAAATGACAGGGTTTTTAAAATGATGCGTTTCCACTGTTGCTCAGTATACTAATAACATAGTTCTTCCAAGGACTAGATAATTTAATCCCTTGGTAGTTACACTATCCTGATGGCATCTTGGCTTGTGGGAGACTTTATGGGAGAGTTGTGGGTGACGGTGGAGCCGGTTGTGTGGGAGGGGGGTGACCGGGGATGAGGGCCTGGTTGTAGTTGGTTACTTTCTCTGGATGCGTTGGGGTCTTCAAGAGGTGCCCAGCCTTCACTGAGTGTTTCGGCCTTTATCCTCAATGCTCTCTGGTTGGCAGCCCGGCAGCGGTGGCCAGGTCACTGCCCCTCTTATCCAAGTCTGCAGGCTGTAATGGCCGCCTAATGGGCTTGAAAATTAGTTTTGGGTTCTAAGGAAGAAATTTGTAGAAAATGAGCCTACTTCTAAACCCATTTCAAAGCCATTTCTTTACTTCACCACAATCCCTCAGGCCCAAACAGAGCAGGAAAAGACAAACTGTCCTCTCCCTCAACTGTCATCTGCAGCTTCACAGCACACCATAAGAAACCTCAGCTGCACCCAACAGGACAGGATCACTGCTGAGGAGAAAACACCCAACCAGAGCAACAGGAAGAGAAGCATGACTACAGGCTGCATCACTCTCTAGTCTCTTTGGTTTCCTCTTTGTTAAGAAATGAACTACAACGTCTATAAGTTACTGAAAACATGGAGAGGCCACCAGAGACAAGTCACCTGGACCAGGATTTGGTCATAAAGTGGCTGTTCTCTGCAGCTCTGTGTGAACTGTCATACATTTATTGACTGACCTTGAGTTTGGGGCAGTTATTTATATTATATATATTATATATACACCACAGGGATTCAAAGCAATGTCAGGCTAAACTGTACATGCACCTAGTTACCACCAATGAAAGCTGGAGGAGGTCATGTGATCTGTGGCGTTTGTTTGTGTTTGTAAGCATGGATGATGGATTATACACAGCACATACAGTACCAGTCAATAGTTTGGACACAGTTTCCCATCCACTTGAATGGGAAACTGTGTCCAAATTTTTGACTGGTAGTGTATACATATAAATACATATGTATATACATTATATGTAAATACATATATATGTATATGTGAATATACATGTATATACATGTGAATGTATATGTATATTCACATATATACTGAGCAACAGTATGCTCACATGAGCCACATGTGGTCTGGTTGTCCTGCATGAAGGTGATGCCTGATTGCTGTATCCTGGGAATGACATGTGGACCTAGGACCGTATTTCGGTAACGGATAGCTGTCAGTGTACCATAGATGTGGACCAGGTCTGACCACCATCCATTAGCAGTGGCTCCCCACATCATGACATCGCCACCAAACGATCCACTTCCTAGATTTAATCTGCAGGATAGCGTTCCCCACGGAGATGGTACAAACTCCAACGACCACCAGCTGTGTACAAGTTAAATCTGGACTTGTCACTAAATGTGATCTCCGTCCACTTTGCGATCAGCCATAACATCTGTAACATCTGTGGTGCACATGTCTGCAAAGTTCAGACCATAGCTTCACAACTGCATGTTCACATAAGTTCTTTCAGGAATCGTGACATCATCAGTTGTTTCAGTAGGACATTAATTAGACCCAGTAAATTATCGCCTTGACCAGGTCTTTTCATTCATGCAGAAAAAAATCTCACCAACATCATGGTTTCCTCTGAAATGCACCAATGACTGTTATTTCTATGTTATGACTAAATGATGGTTATTCATGATTTAACATGTTTTGGTTGTGGGTACTTAAAAAAGTCTATTCAGTGAATCACATGTTTGTTTGTCTCTGTAGATTAGAGCTAGAGAATAGAAATGACAGGGTTTTTAAAATGATGCGTTTCCACTGTTGCTCAGTATATTTATCTATGTTTATGTAGGCACACGTGTTCACTGTACAATACAGTACCTCACATTACTTCTCGTGACTTCACAGTTGATCATGTGATCATGGGGTAATCTGAGGAGGAGGAACTCCTGCAGAAACACAGAAGCAGCTCAGTAACACGTATGATGAACTCTTTAATGTGTAATGCAATTATTAATGACACATCTCATCCACTGTGGGTTTAAACATTATTCATTACCAATGGCAAATAGAAATAACTATCAGAAATCCTTTGTTCCAAATGCTGTCAAAACCATACATGAAATTAGGACACATAAACCACTTGATAAACCATCATAAACCATCCACTTGAATGGGAAACTGTGTTCAAATTTTTGACTGGTACTGTACATAATAGCATCTATTTTCATTCAGTCATCATAAATTTATTTTTGCCTTAGATGCTAAATGACACGTCCACAGAATATACAGGATGTAACTGGGGATTTTAAAATACGAACATGGGAGGTCAAAGGTCAGGAAGTTTCACAAGTAGGGAACAGGTTGGAGGTTTCATAAACCGGGTCAGAGCTGGTGGTTAACGTCATCCTAGCTGAGATGGAGTCACACCTTAACCACACCGGTACAGCTGCTGAGCTCCGGAACAACACCCTTCAGCTCTCTGGTTCTCATTTCCTGTTAGTCACAGCAGCACGAGCTCATGGTTCAGCGGCAGAAGATAGCCATAATGATTCTTTGTTCCCTGAATCTGGTCTTAGAAGTTTTATAACAGGTACTGAATTCAGTCATATGACGTCAGCAGCTGCTCTTTGAACCGCCGTGGTTGGTCGATTCTTCAAATAGAGATTTTATAAAGTGAAAACAACCTTTTCATGCTTCAGCTTCTCAATGTGAGGATCTGCCTCTTTTTGCCTTATATGAACGTTAAATATAGATGTTTCTAGCTGTAAAACTATTAACCAATAGTGTTATCATCATTCCAACATGTTGGCTTTGATACCAGTATGACATCATCATACGCGATACCAATTGAAACAAAATCTATTAACCAGACAGGATACACCTTACATATGCTACGCTACTAAAACATTACATATGTCATCATTTAGCAGCTGTTATCTTAGCTAGCTATACTAGCTACTATATTCTGTGCAGGTGTTACAGAACAGCTCCAAACCTTAAAGGAATAATTGATGTAAAGAAATATTTGCTTTCTTGTTGTGAGATGAGGAGACTGATATCCTGTCTGTGTGACAGGACGTGGTTAGACCCTCTGAGCTGTATCCACCTTCACTGAACCCTTTAGTTTGTTACACTGCTGTGCATGCATGGACCTTTAAGTTTAAGGGTGAATTATTGTGAATATGTCGCTGCATGACCGCTATTTTCTCTTCATCCCTCCTGGTCTGTGTATGCTAACATTCTTTCATTCCACACAGATAAGTCAGATGTCAGTGGTGTCATGTTTATGTTTGCCATAGTATTCCTGTCCCTGACCCAGGGCTACAAGCAGTGTGACCACTTCTCCAGATTTCTGAGAGGGGATAACCCCAGCTTTTATTTCTGCTCCGGTCCGATTCCAGTTCTCTACTTATGTTATCTGGATACCTGTCAACATGGAGCACAGATTCTACATCAGGCTGGACTTAAACATGGCTTTCCTGTCTTTGTAAAACAAAATGTAACATAGATATGAATACATACAAAATTACATTGATATAACCTGCAGTACAGCTGAAATGTAAACCTATGAAATAAACAACCAAGGAATGATTTGATCTGGAATTCTAGTATAAACAATTCCACTGCATTGAATGAACAATGAAGTTAGACTAGTGCAAACAACAACAACAAACATGATGAACTTGCCAAGTTTAGTGAAATTCCTGTAGGTCTGTCCTGTAGGTCCTGAGGACCCTGCTATAGGTCCTGTGGTCTGTCCTGTAGGTCCTGAGGACCGTCCTGTAGGTCCTTTTGTGGTCCATCTTGTAGGTCCGTCCTGTAGGTCCGTTCTGTCGTCCGTCCTGTTGGTCTGTCCTGTGGGACCGTCCTGTGGTCCATCATGTAGGTCCGTCCTGTAGGTCTGTTCTGTGGTCCGTCCTGTAGGTCTGTTCTGTGGTCCGTCCTGTGGGTCCATCCTGTGGTCCGTCCTGTGTTCTGTCCTGTAGGTCCTACGGTCTGTCTTGTAGGTCCATCCTGTAGGTTCTGAGGAGCCTCCTGTAGGTCCTGTGTTCTGTCCTGTAGGTCCTGAGGACCCTCCTGTAGGTCCTGTCGTCCGTCCTGTAGGTCCTGAGGACCATTCTGTAGGTCCTGTGGTTCATCCTGTGGTTCATCCTGTGGTCCGTCCTGTGGTCCTGAGGACCCTCCTGTAGGTCCTGCGGTCCATCCTGTGGTCTGTCCTATAGTTCCTGAGGACTGTCCTGTATGTCCTGTGGTCTGTCCTGTAGGTTCTGTGGTTCATCCTGTGGTCCTGAGGACCCTCCTGTAGGTCCTGCGGTCCATCCTGTGGTCCGTCCTATAGTTCCTGAGGACTGTCCTGTAGGTCCTGTTGGCCGTCCTATAGTTCCTGAGGACTGTCCTGTAGGTCCTGTGGTCTGTCCTGTAGGTCCTGAGGACTGTCCTGTAGGTCTTGTGGTCTGTCCTGTAGGTCCTGAGGACTGTCCCGTAGGTCCTATGGTCTGTTCCGTAGGTCCATCCTGTAGGTCTGTCCTGTAGGTCCTGAGGACCCTCCTGTAGGTCCTGTCGTCCATCCTGTAGGTCCTGTGGTCCATCCTGTGATCCGTCCTGTAGGTCCTGAGGACTGTCCTCTAGGTCCTGAGGACCCTCCTGTAGGTCCTGTGTGACTGAACTTGATTGGGGAAAGTATCAATCAAATTAACTGTCATGAGTTAAATTATGATGGTGGAAAATGGCAGTTTTCTGTTATTAAAATGTTTTTGCCCCACCCTGATTGTGGCTGTCATCACAGCTGCTGGTACCTCCAAATAAATTGGATTAGATAACCATAAACTAAACTGATGGCTGATTACAACCAGTAACTGGACCATATTTAGTGGCCATGGTGTGCTCAGGGTCTTTACTTATTCTAGCTGTCACTAAGCCTTTCCATACCTGCTGATTGGATCACATGTGGACAGCTGGATGTTAGGCTGTTCACTTGTGATTTCTTCCCTGCACTATAAGACGTTCATCGACAGAATGGTTTAACACACAAAAAATAACTTAATACAAGACATTGACAAGATTTATAAGACAGCCTGAATAATTGAGACTTCACTATCATCTGCTGCTTACCTGGGCAGGTAAGAGACCAAACATGTAATTAGATGTAAAGCAGACAGTGTGTGATCCATTCTGTCTGCTGTTGAGGCTTCTTGTTGTTTCAGAGGACGTCAGTGGAGTAGGTGGTCCTTCAATGTGGACCAGGACACATTAGTGTTCGCACTGCTGGAAGGATGAGACCACATGCAGCCTAGACCACCTCTGGATGTGGTCTGAGGGATCAGGTCTCAGTGGGTGTGGTCACACCTGTACTTATGATGGATGAACAGGTGTGAACAGGGCCTAATGTTAGTGAGGCAGCCTCTCACTCAAAGCCGACAATGAATCCATCACCTACATTTGATGCTCCAGAACCTGAGAATGTTTAAAGGTCTCTGTCAGCTTCAGTCATTTCGTTTCCATAAATCACAATATGCAGTTCAATGAAACAAAGTTAAGTTGTAATAAATAATATCCAATCATCCATCCATTTTCTTCCGCTTATCCGGGTCCGGGTCGCGGTGGCAGCAGTCTGTTGGGGCTATCAATAGGGTGAATTTGGTTGATAGAGTGTAATTAATGATTATTAAAAATGATCATTAATTATTTAAAGAATTTGATGTTATTACTAAAATTAATAATAATTACGGGGCACCGCCCTGGAGACAGGGAAACAGTTAACCAAACTCTGTTCAGTCTGACATGAACGATGAAGGGAAGAGTACGAGCACTGACCCTCGCAACCAGCCTTTAAAACAGTATCAATGCAAAATAATACAAACAACTTCTCTTTAAAATATGACAAAGTTTATTAAAATTCGCAATATCGACCTTCAGTCACCACACTTCAATTAATTAACTCAGTCATCTACAACTATTACTGACAATCATGCAGGTACAAGCAAGCATGTGTGTGTGTGTGAGAGAGGATCTAAGAGAGAGGAGGAGGTACGTGACGTAACCCAACGGGGGTTGCGAGCGAGTAATCAGAGCTGGCCTGGCCACGAAGTTTGAACACTTGCAAATGGCGCTGGGGCTCACCACGCTCTTAAACCTGAATGATTGTATGTGTGTGTGTGTGTGTGAAGAGAAAGAGGGAAGGAGAAAGAATATAGAGATGTAGGGGGAAAGAGTGAGTGAAAGAGAAGGAAATCCCAACAATCAATGCACAACAATCGGTGTGTGTTAACACCGTCAGCGCACAATAACAGATGCTAGCTCTAACAGTTTTAAAGCAGCAGAAACAGCAAGTCCACAATACACAAACTATCTACTCTGCCCAGTCTTAAGCCTCTTACTCTGTTGAAGAAGGGAAGCTGGCGAAGAGGTCCTTTCGTCCTTTACGGTCTGGCTCAGTCCTTTCCAGTCGCGGGTCGAGCGTTGTGTTGGCAGGACGGCGTTTAGAGCGCCGTTAGTTGGCCGTTGGAGTGCGGCGGAGGAAAAAAGCAGGGTTGATGTGGCTGATGAAACACGGGGTCGTCTCCGGTCCTTTGTCTTATGTGAGAACGGAAAGGGAGCGCTCCGTGCGTTGAGCCGTGATCGGTTCTGGGACGGGAAAGGAGAAGGCTGCAGCTAGACTGGAGCAGCACTGGTCCTTACAGGAATACAGAGCGGGTAGGAGGTGAAGAGGGGAAAAAGGTGCTCCCTTGGGAGGCAGATGTAGCTGGAAGCCAGGTGAAGAGCAGGAGAAGGAGAAGAGAGAGCGAGAAGAGTTCGGTTCCCACTTAAATACTCCTGGTGACCTCAGAGGGATCCCTGTGGTTCCTCATGGGTCTCCTCCAATGACAGCCAAGAGTCTGGTGGAGGAATTTCACACCTAGGCAGCATGGCAGCCTGGGAACTGGAGTCTTTTGTGCTCTATTATCTTATCAGGCTACATGTAGGCCTGAGTCAAGCTTTGTGGAATCTACAGGCCTATTTTGTTTCAGGGGCCTGTACCATGCGGCTCAACAAGTCTCAGCAGAGAAGCCCAAACCTTCCTCTCCCCAGCCAACTCCTCCAGCTCTTCTGGGGGTTCCGAAGCCAGCCGAGAGATAGAATCCCTCCAGCGTGTCCTGGGTCTACCCCGGGGTCGCCTCCCAGTGGGACATGCCCGAAATACCCCCCCAGGGAGGCACCCGGGGGGCATCCTTACCAAATGCTCGAACCACCTCAGCTCCACTCTGAGCCCCTCCCGAATGACTGAGCTCCTCACCCTATCTCTAAGGGTGAGCCCAGACACCCTACGGAGGAAGCTCATTTCAGCCGCTTGTATCCGCGATTTTGTTCTTTCGGTCATTACCCAAAGCTCATGACCATAGGTAGAAATGCTGTGTAAATTCCCTCTTGGATATGATGAGGGTGGACACTGCTGTCTGGGTACCAGCTTCAATCAAATGAACTTCACTGGACTGCCACATCAGACAGCCTTGTTTTATTTCAGAGTAAATTGTCTGCAGTAAAAGAGGTGAAGACGATGGATTATGTTCCATTACAGTCCCCCTCAATGAATAATACAGTAGGGCTCCTGGGACCACAGAGATTGGACTCATCTATTTATGTCCAGCTTCCATTTCCGCATTTGAGCTCAAGATCTGCTGCCAGAACGGGTCTCCTGCCTGGTCAGTAATGGAACCACACACAGAGGCAAATGCTGCCACCGATCCATACATCTGTGGTGAAGCACTCATCCTGGGACGGCCTGCCATTTGACAGCCGAGTCTTTTGTCCCAGACATGACAAATGTCACCTTTTCCTCCAGCAGGCTAAAACGGAGCAGTTACATTTTTGTAGTAACATGACCTTTAGGGAGACAGTCATTTCTTTTCTTAGGACTTTCTTCTTTAGGACAAGCCATCTTTCAGAAGAGCAGTCACAAAAGAGAGGATGAAGAAAAGTTTGTTTCACCAGATAAGAATTTGCATGAGATAACTGCTCACTGAATCAAATTTGATCCAATCACAATGAAGGCATTGAGATATTTTTCTTCCTTCTTCTTCCATCTACATGAAAGACTCCAGTCCTGCTGATCCAACATTTCATCTGAAGGAGATTAGTTTTTTACAATCAAGCTTGGCAGTATCAGAAATCATACAGAGATGTCAGCAAGCAGAGAGGCCATGTATATCATTGGAGCTTTGTCTCACTTTGTGTTTTCTTCAAAGTACGCTAGTGGAATGAGATCTCACACGTCAAATATATTCAAGACAAATATAGTCATGAAAAATACATGCAACAAAAATAATTCATATACTCAACAAAAATATTTCAAATACCCAACAAAAATATTAATCATATCCAACAAAAATATTTAATATACCGAAAAAAATAATTCATATACCCAACAAAATAATATACCCAACAAAAATAATTCATATACCCAACAAAATAATATACCCAACAAAAATAATTCATATACCCAACTCATGCCTAGAAAATAAATCTGATGCCTAGCAGTTTGCTGGCAATAGTCCCATCTCCTCATGGTGTTTTTCTGTGCTTCTGTTGCACCAGACCGAAGGTGGAAACGCTCTCCATAGAAACACTGTAAAACATTATGGTATGATTGACATCAAATGAAAGCAGCTTTTTGAGGAAATACAGCATTTTGCAAATTGCTGTGCATTTGTCCCATTTTAACTTATGATCTAAGACAAGCCCCAGATATTTCTACTCACTGACAGACTGTAGAGACTGTCCTCTGATGGGTTGTCAGACAGACTGTTGGCTTTTTCCTAAAATCACTCCACATCTCTTTTGTCATAGAGGTGTTCAAAAGCAGATGGGAATCCTCACACCGACCTCTGAGCCAACCAGGCTGGATTGTGTTGAAGGCACGAGAGAAAACCACAAATGAAGTGAATGACCCCGGTGAGGATGACGAGCAGTAGGTGATCTTCCTGAGATGGCTTCTGACCGTTTGTGTCCACATTCTTTGGTTATCAGCTGTCTGGGTGGAGAAGCTGGATGTGGTGGTCCTGGGCTGACGTGGAGGTCTGTTGGACGTTGGAGATGTCTTATGGTAGAGAAATGATGGTTCAGTTAACGGTCAGCAGCTCTGGTGGATTTCCTGCAGTCAGCAGGCCAATATTACGCTCCACTGAAACCTGCAACATCTGTGTCCTTGTGTTGTGATAAAACTGAACATTTTAGAGACAGCTTTTATTGTGACCATCCCAACACACACCTGATCAATAATCATGTTGTTCAATCCACCTGTCAGGTGGATGGATTATCTCTGTCAGGGGTCGATGTTAACCAACTGGGGAACAAACCTCTAGGGTCTGAGATCTTTTACTTCAACTCATGAACAATGGGAGCTTTATTACAGGATGACATCATCAGAAGATGAAATAAGGTTGAGACTTTGTTTTCTCCATATTGCTGACAGTGGGTATAACAGTACTAACAGCAGACAGACCTATAGGTGTTATTTCTATCAGGCTACATCTCATCACCTGTTCCTCCTCCTTCTGTTCCCCAGGGAGCTTCTGGGTCCAGACTTTACTGAGACCTACTTCACAGAGGATGGGCAGCCGGTGACTGTGACTAACAGCAGCTATACTGTGAGTATGAAGCAGCAGGTTTCACTCTGTCTGTAGGAGCTTTTCTTTACAGCTCATGGTGTTTAAATCATCTTACAGGCTAAAAACCTTTCAATGGGAGTGATTTGGCATTTCATTTGACATGTAAGGAAATTAAACAGATTGGATTTTTATGCATCAGATCAGATATACCAGATTCTTTCTAATCCACAGTCCAATGCTGAAGGGAAGGGCCCTGATAGGCTAGGCTGATGGCCAGCTGTTGGCCAATGGTGACCATCTGTGATTCCCTGACCCTAGTTTTTTTCAGCATGTCCAGCGTTGTTCCAATGTCACCCTTTGTCTGTTGAGTTTGACTACCACCACCTGCTGAAGTGCAGAGTTATGTCCTCTGAAACAGAATACATGCTAGTTGGCCGTCAGCTGTAGTCATTAGTGTTTTCAGTTTGAAATGTTTGTCCCTGTCACAGGTGACATGAGAGGACGTCTGTGTCATTAAACCCAGAGTTCATCAGTCCGGCTCTAAGTACATGTGATTTATATTATGGAAATGCTTTTAGACGGGAAAAACACAGGTTTTCTAGTGTTCATTTTACTGCTAAAAACATTTGATTCCGCTGCAGCTCAATGGAACAACCTTCCTACACGTCTCATGTTGATACAGTCATTTATAGGAGCATCTAATTTGATTTAACAGTGTGTGTTAGTCACATGTTATTTTCAGTATTACATGTTTGAAATAAGATGTGTCTGTATGAACCACAGGCCTGTGTTCCATCACCTGTTTATTTAGCTGGTCCTGTGACTCATAGACCCTGACCTGAGGATCAAACCAGCTGCTGGTCTGTGGTTGAGCTGGGAGCAGAACTTCTTCTGACAGTCGTCCCCACACTGCACTGCTATGAGCTGTAGTCTCCTGCTCCTTATTAACTGGTCAGACTAGAGGAGGTGATCTTTTGATAAGTTGGGTTTGCTTGTACCTAAACAATGCCTCTAGCAAACCAGAGGTGTTTACTGGACATGGTTCAGTCAGCTCTTACTCCACAATCCACCAGGTGAAAAACCAAAATGATGACATGAAGTCAAATCTCATTTCAACTTATTTCTATCTGACATATTTTTCTAGATGTGTTGAGAAAGATGCCACATAAATGAGGATATGAGGAATGCTGGGAGTTGGTGTGAAGCTAAAACATCATGCATTTTACATATGACTGTATTTATGTGTAGTGAATTATATTGGGACCAGCAAGTTCATCTGAGGGAGAGTAACTTTATGGGACTGGCTTTAAAACTAAATACACACAAGCCTGCAGTATAAAAGCTGTTGTAACTGTGGAAACATTGATATATCTAAACTCTAAGGCACATGCACTGAAAACCAAATCTAACGTTAGCAGGTCCGCAGCAGCTAACGTTAGCAGGTCTGCAGCAGCAGCAGCTTTACTTCCTGTAAATAGTACACAGTTCATGTACTATTCATCATCAGGTTTCAGACACACATAAAAATCTCAGTTTTAGCTACTGAATAGCATGTTGCTGAGGAAATTCAGACAGCTAACACTACCAAAGATTCTTAGACAGTGAAAAGCCCAGTTATCAGATGCTGAGGGGGATTCTTCTTCCAGCTATCAAACACACCCACCTCCATCTGTTAGATATACTCTCTGTTTGACCAGGTGTGTCTATAGGTGAGACGTGCTAACGTTAGCTACAGTGATGTGGTGACGTGGCCTCTCTCTCTTTCTATACTTTTATACTTCTATACTGACAGTCGTTATATATTCTATATACCTGGAGCATGTTTCAAAATCAAGACACACTTTTATCTGCTTTCCAGATGATTTATATTTTTTCATACCCTGTAGGCTAATGCATCTCTGCATATTGTCTAAAATAAAAACAAAAACGTGTAAGCAGCAGCAGTCAACCTCATTATGATGCTCTAAATTCTTAATATTACATGGATAACTTGACTTTATTTTGTTGTTGGACTATAAAACAATATGACAGAAATGTTCATCCTTCTTCTGTCTGAGATGTTTACATGTTTTGTGTTTCACCACAGGACTGAAGTCCAGAGGAGTGAATGCATATAAAAAATACAGCTGGAGGAGAAAGTATTATTCATGAGGGTATTTTCTACTTTGTGTAGGTTTAAACATCTTTGTGTTATAATGTAACACCTTAAAGGAAGTAATGGTTGAAACATTTTGAATGTTCATAGCACCAGACTCCAGCAGGGAGCCAGAGCTTTCTTATCACCACAGCTGACGTAGTAAATCCATTTAACATCTAATCAGGATGTGAAGCTCCAGCCTTTATCAGACTCTGCTCCCTTTAAGGAGCTTTGTATCTCGTTACTACTGCAGGAACACTTCACCACAGATGGACTCATGGGGGGCACGTCTGCAGAAACACTTTCACAGCTTCTTAAAGCTCTCCTCCACATGGAACATGAGGAACTGACTGAAGTTTTCTCTTTCAGGATCACTGTTTCTACCACGGCCACGTAGAAGGACATCCAGAGTCCTGGCTGGCTCTCAGCACCTGCTCAGGAGTCAGGTACAAAGATTCAACACCTTCACAGGGTTTCTGTATCTTATGTGAAGCTATGACCTACATACTGTGTTCAGAGTTGAAATAATGAAAGTTCTGGATTTGAGAAGTGTCACCTATTTAAATGAGCTGTTTTTGTTTCAGCTGGGGGCAGTAGAAACATGTGGGGGCAGTAGGGAACATGTTAAAAACAGTTTATTTACCCTCCCAGTCAGGACCATCATCATCATTCAGTCATGTTTGTCCACCTGATGTTAGATGTTTGATGTTCACCCCCTTCTGGCTCTGCTGAGAAAAATGTTGTGTACTTTAGCTGCTAAGAAATAAAATGTGTAAATAGAGGGAAACGTCTCACATTGATATGCGATGTGGCCCAGGGCAGCAAGGCTATGCTCTGGGTGATTTAAGGCTCAGAACATCACTGCGATGTCCATCACTGGGACGTCCACCATGTGACATCTGTGAGGATCCTGCTCAGATCCCATCCAAGTTTCACACCAGCAGTACAGAAGCATCTTCTACCAACTTCAACCTCAGGCTGCAGGCTCCTCGACCCTCCCCCCATTATACCATAAATAATACCTGACAGTTATTATAACCTATTCTTTATTCGTCTATTAATCACGCTTTTGTTTGTGAATAGTCCAAAAAGAGTACAGATTACTAATCCTTGTAAAACCCTGTGTGCATGAATGATAAATTAATAAACCCTTTAGCCTGTAAAGATGTGGTCAGACCGCTAAACAGTTAGCTTAAACTCACCATAAATAACCGTAAAGCAGAGAGGAGCTGCAGTTTCAACTGATAATTCTCTGTAGGCTCATCGGTAGCAGAGACACCTTTAATATGGTCACTGGATTTTATTAAAAGGAGCCTAATTCATGAGTTATGGAGCCTTGATCGCATCTCCTCTGCTTCCCTTTAGTGCCAACTGACTACAATAATAGCTAATGCTACTAAAATTAGCGTAGAAATGGAGTCTGTGAAACCTGACAATAAACCCACCACAAACTGAGTCCAACTGAAAGTCCAAGCTAACATTACTTCTGATGGAATCTATGAATAGAATGTGGTTTTAGCTGGCTAAAGTTGGATAATGTTAGCTTGCTTGCTAATGCTATCTTAAATAGCAATATAGTGTGTTGAGTCTGCTGATTGATCCAGACTCCCTGGAGATCCATCAGCATAGCATCGTTACAGCTAGATGGCTATCCTTAGCTTGCTTGGTAATGTGCGGTACTGTTCTTCTTATGTTCTGTTTTTCTTATGTTCTCTTCTTCTGACATTCTGTTCTTCTTATGTTCTGTTCTTCTTATGTTCTGTTCTTCTGATGTTCTCTTCTTCTGATGTTCTCTTCTTCTTATGTTCTGTTCTTCTGATGTTCTCTTCTTCTGATGTTCTCTTCTTCTGACGTTCTGTTCTTCTTATGTTCTGTTCTTCTTATGTTATGTTCTTCTTATGTTCTGTTCTTCTTATGTTCTGTTCTTCTGATGTTCTGTTCTTCTGATGTTCTCTTCTTCTGACGTTCTGTTCTTCTTATGTTCTGTTCTTCTTATGTTCTGTTCTTCTGATGTTCTCTTCTTCTGACGTTCTGTTCTTCTTATGTTCTGTTCTTCTTATGTTATGTTCTTCTTATGTTATGTTCTTCTTATGTTCTGTTCTTCTTATGTTCTGTTCTTCTGATGTTCTGTTCTTCTGACGCTCTGTTCTTCTGGCGTTCTGTTCTTCTGGCGTTCTGTTCTTCTGATGATCTGTTCTTCTGATGTTCTGTTCTTCTGATGTTCTGTTCTTCTGATGATCTGTTCTTCTGATGATCTGTTCTTCTGATGTTCTCTTCTTCTGATGTTCTGTTCTTCTTATGTTCTGTTCTTCTGACATTCTGTTCTTCTGACGCTCTGTTCTTCTGGTGTTCTGTTCTTCTGGCGTTCTGTTCTTCTGATGATCTGTTCTTCTGATGATCTGTTCTTCTGATGTTCTCTTCTTCTGATGTTCTGTTCTGATGTTCTGTTCCTCTGGCATTCTGTTCTTCTGACGTTCTGTTCTTCTGACATTCTGCTCTTCTGGCGTTCTCTTCTTCTGACGTTCTGTTCTTCTTATGTTCTGTTCTTCTGACGTTCTGTTCTTCTGACGTTCTGTTCTTCTGGCATTCTGGTCCTCTGATGTTCTGTTCTTCTGACGTTCTGTTCTTCTGATGTTCTGTTCTTCTGACGTTCTGTTCTTCTGACTTTCTGTTCTTCTTATGTTCTGTTCTTCTGACGTTCTGTTCTTCTTATGTTCTGTTCTTCTGACGCTCTGTTCTTCTGACGTTCTGTTCTTCTGGCGTTCTGGTACTCTGATGTTCTGTTCTTCTGACGTTCTGTTCGTCTGATGTTCTGTTCTTCTGGCATTCTGTTCTTCTGACGTTCTGTTCTTCTTATGTTCTGTTCTTCTGATGTTCTGTTCTTCTTATGTTCTGTTCTTCTTATGTTCTGTTCTTCTGATGTTCTGTTCTTCTTATGTTCTGTTCTTCTTATGTTCTGTTCTTCTGATGTTCTGTTCTTCTGACGTTCTGTTCTTCTGGCGTTCTGTTCTTCTGATGTTCTGTTCTTCTGGCGTTCTGTTCTTCTGACGTTCTGGTCCTCTGACGTTCTGTTCTTCTGACGTTCTGGTCCTCTGACGTTCTGGTCCTCTGATGTTCTGGTCCTCTGACGTTCTGTTCTTCTGATGTTCTGTTCTTCTGACGTTCTGTTCTTCTGGCGTTCTGTTCTTCTGACGTTCTGGTCTTGTGACGTTCAGAAGTACCTGAGACTTCTTGTTGTGCTCCACTTCATCATTTTCTCATATTTTGGGAACCAAACTGGACCATCCTGCAGTCCCAGAGAGAACCCATGAAGATCACGATTGGTCACCAGATCCCAGCCGGGACAACAAAGATGATGATCAGGACTTCAGTTTCAGTCCTCTGTTGGATCTGCATTCCTCCTACAGTCATGTGACATTTTTTCCTGAAGCTCTGCCTCCAGAGTCTCCTCAGTAAAATATCCATAAGAGTCTGCTTTTCACTCTTATAGAGTCCATTTTAGACAGGAGCCTCTCATTGGCTGTTCAGGGGTCAGACCATGGTAACTTAAAATATTAATCCTAATGGTTGAGTGTTTTCAAACAACAGCCTTTTTTGGGTCTGTTTCCACCAAAGTGTTTTTTCCCAGTTGAAATGCCAGGTGCTCTTCTGAACAGGCCCAACGGGGGGCCCTTGAGAGCGCTTTGGTTGTTAAGATACGGAATATCTGCCATAATAATTTGTGTTCAAAGTACCTAATTTTGCAGATAGTTTGTTTTATTAACAAATACTGAGTGTAAAAATGGCACCACAAGGTAGAGGACTTACTCTGGCCCTGGCTCTGGATGAAGGGAAGGCTGGAGGAAGTAGGGGGAGAGGACGGACCTGCAGGTCTATGTGGGTTCATGAGATTTTCTGGGTGCGGAAACATCTTCATGTTGACACTGTGGTAGTCTGGGGATGTCATCTGGTACAGACACGGATACTCGGAGACCAGCATTTTTAATTTCTCCTCCTTTGTTGCCGTTAATCTGGTTTGTGACGGTTGGTCTTTGTGGTATTTGTCCCGCCCCTCCTCCACTGTGATTGGATGGCTGGGTAAAAAGTGACAGTGATGAGCGCAGCGTTCACCCATAGTTGAACATTTTTCAACTCTCGGCCACCAAAAACAAACACCAAACGTGCAGAAAAGACGCTCAGCACCTCGTCACGCTGCTGCCGTTTGTAGCGTAGTGTAAATACGCGGCACTCCCATTGCTAACTTTTTTTTTTTTTAAACGCTGGCCTCAGGAAAAAATGCTTTGGTGGACACAGACCTTAAGCCTCCAAAGAAAACCTCCTAATCCCACTGTATCCACCAGCTCACCAGTTCTACTCCTGCCAACCCCCCACCCCCACCCCCTTCACACAGGGGCCTGATATCATTGAATTCTAGTGACACCTACTACCTGGAGCCAACCAGCGGTGCTGATCTTCTCCACCTCTCACTTATGAGTGCAGAGGACCTGCCAGTGAAAGGAGGATACTGTGACCATGTCCATCACACCACACAGTCCAACCACATCTCCAGTCTGCTCAGACCATTTCACACAAGGGTGAGTCTCCCACACACCATTCACCTGTTACTAAATGGTTAAAAGCACCACCTAGTCTAACTGACCAATCAAAGCTCCACAACACAAACCAGCATTCATCCATTCACACACATTCATAAAGTGGAGACAGAGGCTACCATACAAGGAACTGATCAGGAGTGATAGCCAGTCAAACAGCAGAGGGACAGATACTGGGAGCAAACTGGGTTCAGTATCTTGCTCAAGGACACTTTGACATGTAGACTACAGGGACTGGGAATCTAACCACCAACCTTCTGATAGGTGGACTGGGGCTCAAGTGGTAGAGTGGTAATCATGGGAAATACGCTGGTTTGCTTTAAACTGTAAAAATACAGTGTACATAATGCCTCATTAACATGTACATAATGCTTCATTAACATGTACATAATTCTTCATTAGCATGTACATAGTGCTTCATTAACATGTACATAATGCTTCATTAACATGTACATAATTCTTCATTAGCATGTACATAGTGCTTCATTAACATGTACATAATGCTTCACTAACATGTACATAATGCTTCATTAACATGTAAAAAATAAAGTGTACATAATGCTTCATTAACATGTACATAATCCTCATTAACATGTGTATAAAAAATAATGTACATAATCTTCATTAACATGTTTATAAAATATAATGTACATAATGCTTCATTAACATGTATATAAAATAAAGTGTACATAATGCTTCATTAACGTGTACATAATGCTTCATTAACATGTATATAAAATAAAGTGTACATAATGCTTCATTAACATGTATATAATGCTTCATTAACATGTACATAATGCTTCATTAACATGCACATAATGCTTCATTAACATGTACATAATGCTTCATTAACATTTACATAATGCTTCATTAACATGCACATAATGCTTCATTAACATGTACATAATGCTTCATTAACATTTACATAATGCTTCATTAACATGCACATAATGCTTCATTAACATGCACATAATTCTTCATTAACATGCACATAATGCTTCATTAACATGCACATAATGCTTCATTAACATGTACATAATGCTTCATTAACATTTACATAATGCTTCATTAACATGCACATAATGCTTCATTAACATGTACATTCCCTGGCCTGTATTTGGGGGCAGGCCTTTAACTCACTACCATTTTTAATTTTCGGAAATGTGATGCTCTGCTATCTGTAACACTGTCAATGAGATGATTGACTAAATTTGGCAGCATTCACAACATACACATAGCCCAAATGTTCTCCTCAGCTGTAGTCCAGCCATGATGCAGGAACATCACCTGATAGGTTAGAGCTCAGTGTCTCTATGATCTTAATCTTCAACCCTTTCAAAGCTCTGTGTCGTCTGTAAAGAAGTGGATCCATGAACAGAGACACAAAACTAGTTGTGTTTCATTTAGAATTCACTGTTTAGTTTGATACTTAGAGAAATTGAATCTCTTTGTTTGTATGGAGACACAATATTTAGAATATGTAGAAATGACTTTTCACATCACATGGAAACAGAGGCCGTCATGGCACCGACTCAGCTTCACCTCAACTTTATAGACCTGTTAGGCTCTGAGTCACTTTGTGGAGCCTTTATGGACACTAACAACTAAACACATGTCTAGTTTGTTCATCTGCAGGTCTAAATTATGGATGGCTCCTCAGTGGGTCTCCACCACCAGGACAAACATCACTCTGGTTTTTCTTCTTCTTTCCATATTCATCATTTTCACATTTACTGTCACTTTAAACTGCTGTCATCTGTCTTCACTCCTCACATAATGAAGCCCTCTCAGGTCTCCACCAGGCCATCATCCCTGTTCCCTATCCCCTCATCCTCCCGTCTGCTCCGTATCCCTGGGCCATCCCCATTCCTTCCACTAGCATTAATACTGGGTTGTTATGCACAGATGTCAGCCACAGCAGACTCTAGTCCCTAATCGCCACTATTTGCCTCTCTAATAAACAATGCAGTGCATTAATATGGATGTGTGTGAATCAACTTCACAGGCTGCCATCTCATTGGTGTTAAGTCCAGACTGAGCCGAGGCAGCAGTAAATCAATGAGTTTTAATTACACAAAGCTTTTCTTTAAAGGGTTCATCAGGCATGAGGAGGGTGGAGACTGATGATGATGGAGGGATAGATGGAGTTTAGGAAAGCAGCATGGACTGCTAAGGAGGCCATGTTTACACATGAGGCTGTGATATCTGTGTAGATTCAAACTGTTTTACGGTATCAGCTGACCAGGTATCGTGTTTGGGTCTGTATACCGTTCATACAGAAGCCTTAGGGTCGTCTTTCATACATCCCACCCTGTCACACCCTCAGATCCTCCATCAGTCTCACTGATGCCCACTCTACCCCAAAGGGTTTAGAGCAGGGGTGTCAAACATACGGCCCGCGGGCCAAAACCGGCCCGCCAGAGGGTCCAATCCGGCCCGCGGGATGACTTGTGTAAAGTGTAAAAATTACATAGAAGACATTAACTGCAATTTTTCAATAAAAGTAACTGCTATTTCAAATTTGTCCACTGGGGGTCGCACACAACACTGTCAAGCAAGCAAACTGTTCATGCTGGAGCTGCCGGTAAAAAATGTCTGGAGCAGGGGGGTTCCATAAAGGGCAAGTTTGCCTTATCATTATTATAATCTATTCTACGTGTTCTTTTTTTTTCTGTAATTACGTATTGTTTTTTCATTGTAGCCCAACAATTGGGTGATTTCCCTATTAGATTTCCCTTTTTGCACCAAAACCGTCAGATTTTCTTTGATTTTTGGATCAGTTTTTCGCATTGAAAGGTATTAAAAAATTAATTCTAAAAAATCTGCAGTTTTGAACCTCGGTTCTCAATGTTTTGTGGCCAAATTTTCATAAAAAATTACATAATAAAACAAGTCATATAAAAGCAATTGTATATTCAAAAATAAAACAAAAAAACAAAAAAAATGCACATCTTTAATCACATATTTTAGGTTGACAATAGCACATATTTCACTATTTTTTTACCCCGAACATGATAAGTCCGCAGTTTTGGAGCCCACTGTAGTTCTGTGAAAATGAATACTTACTGTGGAAATATTTAAAGAAATTGAACATTGTGCAATATAATGTTAATACAATACAAGTTGCTTTGATCATAAAGTAAAATATTATATTGTTCAGTTCCAGATTCCTGTGACTAAATGTAATGTGCCTTTGTAGATACACTGCGATCTATAAGTTGTAATGCAAAAATTGGGAAAAATTTATAATTATTTATTATTAAAATTTATTATTAAAAAGTTATTTATAGGTTATTATGCTATGATTTTACTGGTCCGGCCCACTTGAGATCAAATTGGGCTGTATGTGGCCCCTGAACTAAAATGAGTTTGACACCCCTGGTTTAGAGCCTTCAGCCATGTTGCACGTCAAACACTTTGTATTTTAATGAATTCCTAGAGATTTTACCTGATCGACTTAAAATTTGGTCAGTACTACCTAAACCCCATGAGGATGAAAAGTTGTTCAAAGCCTGAGTTTTCGTTGAACGGTGTGGGCGTGGCCAGGCGTCAAATTTTGAAGTCTCGCCATGAAACGGAAAGTTGTCATAACTTCATTGTCTAAGGTCCAATCTGTACCGAACTTCACATGCTGGTTAAGAGTCCCGCCCTAAAGACATCCACATGACCAAATTTAGCTATACTCATAGCACCACCTATTGGCAACAGGAATGATATTTTACGTTTTGATACACTACTACTAGGCCTTTGAGCATATTGGCTTCAAATTCAGTGAGAACAGCAATAACAAGTTGGTAATGCAGGATTCTGAAGCTGCTGCGTTTTTGTGTAAAGTTGTAGGTGTGGCTGTGCGGCGAATGTTGATGTTTCGCCGTGAAGCAGGAACTCTGCTGTCAATGGTCCAATCTGCCCCAAACTTCACGTTTGATAAGAGTCCCGCCCTGAACACATCCATACAGATAAATTTGGTAATAGTCACAGCGCCACTTAGTGGCAACAGGAAGTCATGTGCTACTATCAGGCCATTCATCACAATGAGCTTTAGATGCCAGAGATCTAATGTTCAGGAGTCCACATTTTATTCTCCTGTTATTTTGAATTACTTCACTGATGGTGTTAATCTTTATCAGATTTTTATGTGAAACTCCTCTTCTTGTAATTGATTTAAATATTTTCATTGGTCGGGGGACAGACACAGTCTTTATGGGGTTTTGGCTGGGTAACTCTAAAGGAAGCACAGAGAGGCGTGTAGGACTGAGACTCCGCCTCCTGGTCTCAAAACGTCTCAAAGAGACCACAGAGAGGGTTAAGAGGATTTTAGAACTGTCAGTGTTCACTTTGTTTTTTCTGTTTGCTCCACTGTCTGCCACTGAAGTTGAATAAAGCTGTTATAATGTATTGATTATTGATTATAGTGTATTATAATTTATCACACCAATAATTCTGAGGTCCTGTGCATAACCATGTTCACACCTGTTGTTTCTGTCAGATAAGGAGGAACACCTGGGGTACAACCAAGTACATGGAGCTGTACATAGTGGCCGACAACACACTGGTGAGCTCTCCATCCAATCACAACATAGTATCTCTGAGTACATTGGTGTGAGTCCTCTGACATCACACACTGGTCAAAGTACCAGATGGAAACAATCTTCAACGATTATCTCCTCTCAGCTAATGGAGCTCTTCTGTACTGATGGTTGGTCTGTGTTATGAGGGAGCAGATTGAGGTGGAGCATAAAGGTGGAGGGCTATTAGATAGACACTAAGTGACCGTGTTTAGCTGCTGTATCTTCATTAAGGTCCGTTTGGGTTCTGTCTGCTGTATTAATGCCATGGTAACCACACATGGTGACCAATAAGAGCCTGGCGTCTCTTCTGTAATTGGTCTAATTATGATGATGGAGTGGAGTCACAGTGGTAAAGTGGGGCTGCTCTGGTATTTGAGTTGTTTTCATGAGTCATTGGTCTCTGCTAAGAACTGTAAAAAGGACTGTCTCAAACCCGGATTTATTTTTCTGACTGCTGCCCTCAGTCATGTCTCACACTCCTCCATCATCCCTGTGCTGCAGTTCAGACGGCAGAATAAGGACTATGAGAAGACCAAGACCAGGATCATGGAGATAGCCAATTATGTGGATAAGGTAAGGCTGATGGGCCCTCCTGCTGGAGGTGGTGATGTCATCTGTTTCTAATCAACTCTGATTATTAATCTACTCTGATTACTAATCTACTCTGGATCCAAGTAAATAATGATTGATTGAAAAGTGAACTCTGAAATCTGCTGTCCATTGATCCCTCATCAGTATTTAATCAGTGGTGTCCTTCAACAGCCCCTAAACCTGTGTGTGTGTGTGTGTGTGTGTGTGTGTGTGTGTGTGTGTGTGTGTGTGTGTGTGTGTGTGTGTCTGTCTGTCTGTCTGTCTGTCTGTCTGTCTGTCTGTCTGTCTGTCTGTCTGTCTGTCTGTCTGTCTGTCTGTCTGTCTGTCTGTCTGTCTGTCCAGTTCTACAGGGCTCTGAACATCCGTGTTCCTCTGATTGGTCTGGAGATCTGGACTGACAGGGATCAGTGTATTGTCACTGAGGAGCCCAATGCCACCCTCTGGTCCTTCCTCCAGTGGAGGCAAAAGCTCAAGTCCCGCAAGAAACACGACAACGCTCAGCTGCTGACGTGAGCAATGGCCACACAAACACACAATCACATATACACACACACACACGATCACATATACAACCACACACACACACACACACACACAATCACATATACAATCACACATACAAACACACACAATCACACATACAATCACACACACACACAATCACATATACAATCACACACACACAATCACATATACAATCACACATACAAACACACAATCACACACACAATCACACACACTATGGGCTGTCATGGACTAGCTATCCATGATGGCAGGCTCCGTCGCTTGACAAGTGGACAAAGCCACCCCTCATTGCTACAACAAGTCCAAAAAGGAAAACACCCCTAGAGTCTGCGAGAGCGGGGGCGGAAGAAGACTCATCGGCTGACAACCCGGTAATCGACCCTGGAACGAACATGACAACGAATCAGATAATCAGCACAGAACAAGCAACATCAGCTGGAGGACTAGAGCGACAAGTATGTAGCTGTGGATGGTCCAAAGTAACAACCTTCAGAGGCCTAAAAATACATCAAGGGCGGATGAAGTGCTTGAAGGAAAAGAGGCTGGGACCTCGCATTGATCATTATCTCTTGAGAGAAAGATCAAGACAGGCGTGTGAAGCTCAACGGCAGGATTTAACCCACAGTACAATGAGCAGTATCAATCCTGAGGCCGAAAATATTTCAAGCACAACATCAGAGAACTTGGAACCAAGCCACTTGCAACCTGCTTTGGAGAAGAACATGCCAGGCCATAGACCTCATGTGAGATGGCCAAAGTCCAGCAGCAAAAAAGAGTGGGTAACAATTGATGCAGACCTGATCAAGATCCTGGACGGAATCAAAGGAACAGTGGAGAAGAAGCTGGAGAAAATGGGAGATTTGATCTACTCCTATGCAGCCGAAAAGTTCGGAACAAAAGAGACAGGAAAGAAGGACATGACACCAACAATCGCTCCCAAATCGAGAAGGCAGAAAGAAATTGAACGCCTTGTCAAAGAAAGAAGGGTCTTGAGGAAGCAATGGAAAAGAGCCTCAGCGGAGGAAAAAGTGGGCATTGACCTCCTGCAAACAGACCTGCAGGGACGCCTGGGAAAACTGCGAAGAGCCGAAAACCTCAGGACTCGACGCAAAAAGAAGGAAAAGGCGAGAATATCCTTCTACAAGGATCCCTTCAGATTTGTGAAAGGTCTCTTCACAAAGGAAAAGAGCGGGTCACTTAAGGTGCCAAAGACGGAGTTGGAAGACCACCTGAAAGCAACCCACATAGACAGCCAAAGATTTGAACAGAGGGAGATACCATCAGACATGCCACCAATTCCTCAACCAGAACACCAGCTGGATGACAGTCCTCCAAGGTGGAGCGAGGTCGAGGAAGCAGTGAGGAAGGCAAGGGCAGCCTCGGCTCCAGGACCAAATGGAGTCCCATACCGGCTGTATAAAAACTCCCCAAACATCTTACGTTTTCTGTGGAGGCAAATGAAGGTGATGTGGACGAAGCAAACCATCCCAAAAGCATGGCGAAGAGCTGGGGGAGTGGTAATCCCCAAGGAGAAGGATGCCTCAAACATTGATCAATTCCGGCAGATCAACCTGTTGAATGTTGAAGGGAAGCTATTCTTTAGCATCGTTGCTAAAAGGATGACAACGTACCTGAAGCAAAACAACCTGATTGACACGTCTGTGCAGAAAGCCAGAATACCTGGTTTTTCAGGATGCTTGGAGCATACAAGCATGATATGGCACCAAATCCAAGCTGCCAAAAGGGAAGGAAGAGACCTGCACGTCTTATTCCTGGACCTAGCCAACGCTTTCGGATCCGTCCCCCATTCTCTCATTTGGACAGCCTTCAACTTCTTCCACATCCCAGATACCATCACAAACCTGGTGAGAAACTACTTCCGTGATCTGCAATTCTGTGTCAAAACAACAGAATACACAACATCATGGCAATCGTTGGAAGTGGGAATAATGGCTGGATGTACCATCTCTCCTCTAGCCTTCACCATGGCTATGGAAGTGATCATCCGAGCTTCCAAATGGGTTGTGGGTGGAGAACGGCTGAAGTGTGGACAACGTCTACCTCCCATTCGCGCCTACATGGATGACATGACCACCTTGACCTCAACCGTCGCATGCACCAAACATCTGCTAGGGAAGCTTCATGACAATATTAAATGGGCACAGATGAAGCTCAAACCCAGTAAATCCAGGAGCATATCCATCGTCAAGGGGAAACTCGTGGACCAGAGGTTCCACATTGAGGATACACCCATTCCATTGGTGTCAGAACTGCCAGTCAAGAGCCTAGGGCGACTGTACAACGCGAGCCTGAAAGACTCAGACCAGAGTGATCAGCTCAAGGAAGAAACCATCAAAGGCCTTGCCAGCATAGACAAGACCTTGCTTCCTGGCAAGTTGAAACTGTGGTGCCTGCAGTTTGGGTTGTTCCCCCGCCTGATGTGGCCGCTGACAGTTTATGAGATCCCCATGACTAAAGTCGAGAAGCTGGAGAGAACAGTCAGTTCATACATCAAGAAGTGGCTTGGCCTCCCACGTTGCCTCAGCAACATCGGCTTGTATGGACACGGTGCCCTGAAACTGCCTGTCTCTAGCCTCACAGAGGAATACAAATGTACCAAGGTGAGGCTGAATATGACCCTGACTGAGTCTCAAGATGATGTGATCCGAGCGGCTGCTCCCAGATTGGCAACTGGGAGGAAATGGATCCCATCAGAGGCCGTACAGCAAGCAAAATCTGCTCTCAGGCATGGAGATATTGTAGGGCAGGTGCAGCATGGAAGAGGTGGGTTTGGACTCGGAACAAGTCGACCCACATGGCACAAGGCAACACCAACCCAGAGGAGAAAGCTGGTAGTGGCTCAGATTCGGCAGCAGGAGGAAGCAGACAGATGCGCAATGGCAGTCGCACAGTCCAAACAGGGCCAGTGGACTAGCTGGGAAAACCTGGAGCATCGCAAGCTCACATGGAGGGATCTTTGGGAAATGGAAGGAAGCCAAATCAGCTTCATCATCAGAGCCACCTACGATGTTCTTCCCACGCCCAAGAACCTAAACCAGTGGGTTGGAGAAGATCCTTCTTGTGCGCTCTGTCAAACCCCTGCAACCCTGAGGCATATTCTCACCGGCTGCAAAACCAGTTTGTCCCAAGGCCGCTACACCTGGAGACATAACCAGGTCCTAAGACAACTGGCGATCACCCTGGAAGGACGGAGAACCACCAACAATGCCCTCCCTCCCCCAGTGCCTAGACACTTAAGAACCACCTCTTTCCTAAGAGCAGGTCAACTCCCAGCAAAACCATCTGCAAGAGTAGAGGCAACCCTTCTGGACTCTGCCCGAGACTGGAGGATGCAGGTTGACTTAGACCAGAAACTCATCTTTCCGCCTGAGATTGTTACAACTAACCTCAGACCAGACCTGGTCATGTGGTCAACCTCCCAGAAGTCTGTGTTCATTGTAGAACTAACTGTACCATGGGAGGCAGCAGTTGGTGAAGCATACGAACGCAAACGACTGAAGTACACGGACATAGCAGCCGAGGCAGAACAACGCGGCTAGCGTGCCCAGGTGCTTCCAGTGGAGGTGGGGTGTAGAGGTTTTGTTGCCACTTCCACAACCAAGCTTCTTAAGGAAATGGGAGTGCGAGGGCAGGCCTTCCGACGAGCCATCAAGTCACTGTCAGAGGCTGCCGAACGAAGCAGCAGCTGGCTATGGATCAAGAGAAAGGACCCCAACTGGGCTGCAAAATGACCATCCAGTTGTGACAGGAGTTCTGGAACTGGGACCAGGGCACAGGGTGCTTTGATCATGAACTGAGACCAAGGTATTTGTTAGTTAGAAAATGCATAAATTCCTGGTTGCTACGAGAGCTACAACCTCTGAGAGAGCTACTACCAGCTAGAGAGAGAGCTACTACCAGCTAATATGAGCAGGGATTGTAAAATCTAGTCCTACAAGCTCACGCAACCATGGGACACACACCCAGGATTGATCACCCTGGGGTGGGCCTCCCTCAGCGGAGGGTGTATTGTGATAAATGGCCGAAACACCCGGTGATGCTGGGGTCCACAACTGATGATGTCTCCCAGTGGTAAAGTGAAAGGATGGTAAAGTGAAAGGAAGACCCCAGTAAAGCTTCTACCTCCACCCCACTCAATAACCTAAGTGCTGAACAATCTAAGGGATTGTAATATCTAGTCCTATGAGCTCAACACACACACACACAATCACATATACAATCACACATACAAACACACACAATCACACACATACACAATCACATATACAATCACACATACAAACACACACAATCACAGATACAATCTCACACACACACACAATCACATATACAATCACACACACACAATCACATATACAATCACACATTCAAATACATATACAATCACGCATACACACACACAATCACTAATACAAACACACATTCAAATACATATACAATCACGCATACACACACACAATCACTAATACAAACACATACAATCGTACACACAATCAAATATACAATCACACATACAATCACACGCACACAAACTATTGTTGATGTTGCATAATGGATCTGATACTTAAACTACATCTGGTACTTAAACTACATCTGATACTTAAACTACATCTGGTACTTAAACTACATCTGATACTTAAACTACATCTGGTACTTAAACTACATCTGGTACTTAAAGTACATCTGGTTCTTAAACTATGTCTGGTACTTAAACTACATCTGGTACTTAAACTACATCTGATATTTAAACTACATCTGATACTTAAACTACATCTGGTTCTTAAACTACATCTGGTTCCTAAACTATAGCTGGTACTTAAACTACATCTGGTACTTAAACTACATCTGGTACTTAAACTACATCTGATAGTAAAACTACATCTGATACTTAAACTATATCTGATAATTAAACTACATCTGATACTTAAACTACATCTCGTATTTAGACTACATCTGATACTTAAACTATATCTGATACTTAAACTATATCTGATAATTAAACTACATCTGATACTTAAACTACATCTTGTACTTAGACTACATCTCGTATTTAGACTACATCTGATGCTTAGACTACATCCGGTGCTTGGACTACATCTCGTACTTAGACTACATCTGATGCTTAGACTACATCCGATGCTTAGACTACATCCGGTGCTTAGACTACAACTGATACTTAGACTACATCTGATGCTTAGACTACATCCGGTACTTAAACTACATCTGATACTTGAGCTACATCTGATACTTAAACTACATCCGGTACTTAGACTACATCCCGTACTTAGACTACATCCTGTACTTAGACTACATCCGATACTTAGACTCTATCCAGTACTTAGACTCTATCCAATACTTAGACTACATCCCGTGCTAAGACTACATCCGATACTTAGACTCTATCCGGTACTTAGACTCTATCCAATACTTAGACTACATCTCGTGTTTACACTAAATCTGATGCTTAGACTACATCCTGTACTCAGACTACATCCTGTACTCAGACTACATCCGGTACTTAGACTACATCTGGTACTTAGACTACATCTGGTACTTGGACTACATCTGATACTTAGACTACATCTCGTATTTAGACTACATCTGATGCTTAGACTACATCCTTTACTTAGACTACATCTGGTACTTAGACTACATCTCTTACTTAGACTACATCTCTTACTTAGACTACATCTCGTATTTAGACTACATCTGATGCTTAGACTACATTCTGTACTTAGACTACATCTGATGCTTAGACTACATCCGTTACTTAGACTACGTCCGGTACTTAAACTACATTTGATACTTAAACTACATCTGGTACTCAAACTACATCTGATAGTTAAACTACATCTGGTACTTAGACTACATCCGGTACTTAGACTACATCCAGTACTTAGACTACATCTGGTACTCAGACTACATCTGATAGTTAAACTACATCTGGTACTTAGACTACATCTTGTACTTACACTATATCTCGTATTTAGACTACATCTGATGCTTAGACTACATCCGGTACTTAGACTACATCCAGTACTTAGACTACATCCGGTACTCAGACTACATCTGGTACTTTGACTACATCCGGTACTTAGACTACATCCGGTACTTTGACTACATCTGATACTTAGACTACATCTGGTACCTAGACTACATCTGGTACTTAGACTACATCTGATACTTAGACTACATCTCGTATTTAGACTAAATCTGATGCTTAGACTACATCCTGTATTTAGATTACATCCGGTATTTAGACTACATCCGGTACTTAGACTACATCTGATACTTAGACTACATCTGATACCTAGACTACAATCTGGTACTTAAACTACTTCTGGTACTTAGACTACATCTGGTACTTAGACTACATCTGGTACTTAGACTATATCTCGTATTTAGACAAAATCTGATGCTTAGACTACATCTCGTATTTAGACAAAATCTGATGCTTAGACTACATCCTGTATTTAGATTACATCCGGTATTTAGACTACATCCAATACTTAGACTACATCCTGTGCTTAGACTACATCTGGTACGTAGACTACATCTGATACTTAGACAACATCTGGTACTTAGACTACATCTGATACTTAGACAACATCTGGTACTTGGACTACATCTGGTACTTTACCCTGGACATTAAAATGACTGTTACAGTTACTAACAGTGACAGTCATGCTGCTCTGTGTTAGTTTGCACCAGGCGTTAAAATAATATGTTTGTTCAGTGAAGAAATGCTGTCTATGTCCGTGTTTATATATGTTTCATTTTCCCACGAGGCCAAAAATGACTTCCAAATATAAACACGCCCTTTTCTTTTTCAAGCGTTTTTCTTTTTTAACAGTATTCTTCCTCTTCTCCAGCCTCGGACTTGTCAGCTGCTCCCCTTCAGACACTCCTGCTGCTGCTTTTCCATTTTTGCAGCATACTGAATCATTATTCTGCCTTCAGGTCCAAACTCAGTCCATTTTCTAGCTTTCATGTTTTTGTCCTTGACGTATGTTCCTGGTTCACATCTTTTTAGCCTCAGTGGGTTGTTGCTTTACAGTATCTGGATCTGTTTTCCCAAAATATCTGTAAGCTGTGCTATAAGTAATGAGGCATTACATTTTAAACATTCTCACAGCCTCTTATACATGTTAAACCTTGTATTAGTCTCCAAGTCCTCCTCCACAGTATGTGTCTAATCTATTTAATGCTGACCCTAACATCCACGTGTCCCTGACTAGTTACATTATTTAGTGTAATCCCATCTTAAATGAGGCATGAAGCATCTTAAGGGTGGACTGATGTGAGCTTAGGTTAGTGATGATGTAATATTAGAATCATCTTGACATCACAAACTTTACCTGTTATTGTGACTGCAATGCTTTTATGAGGAGAGTTTTTGGCCCTGGTACTATGAATCTGTCCTCCTTCCTCTGGTCTTCCTGTTCACCTCAGGAGGAGTTCATCAGTGAAGGAGGTGCTTTAGCTTTTGTTCCTGCAGACTTTCTGCCCTCCTGATGTGACACACGGCTCCACAATCACCATTTACCTCAGCTAATAAGACAGATGATTATTTCCACATGGTCCCTCTCACGCCTCCTCCCCCCCGATGAGCTCCTGTGTGGCTCTAATGGCAGAAAGTCTCCCAGCTTTGGATCAGATGAATTCACATTTTAGAATCAGAATCAGAATGGGAATCAGAATGATCTTTATTGTCTTTATACGCAAGAACATTGAAATTCTGCATGTCTTCTCCCCAGTACATGTAGAAGAATAGAAACAAGTGACAGCAGTCGGGAAGAGAAAATCAGTGCAATAATAGAAAACAATCAGTGCAAGATACACATAAGATGCATGGCAACGTGTGTGTGTGTGCGTGTGCATTACTATACAAAAGACCAATTCAATAAAGTAAACATGTTTACAGGTATGGAATGAGGCAGCAGTCTTGGAATGGTTGGAGCATGTGTGTTTCCAGTCCTGATGATGGTGTGAGTGTGTTGTGTGTGTGTGTCTGTCTGTGTGACTGTTCCAGTCTTCGATAGGTGTGTGTGTGTGTGTTTCATTAGTGCTTCAACTGACAAATGATCAGTTAAACAGAGAATTTATTAAACAGAAGATCCTCCTTCATTCTGCTGTGAAAGAATGGCTCAGGAGATTCAGCATGACAGCTACACACACTCTACACACACTCTACACACACTACACACACTCTACACACACTCTACACACACTCTACACACACTACACACACTCTACACACACTCTACACACTCTACACACACTCAACACACTTTACACACACTTTACACACTCTACACACACTCTACACACACTCTACACACACTACACACACTCTACACACACTCTACACACACTACACACACTCTACACACTCTACACACACTCAACACACTTTACACACACTTTACACACACTCTACACACACTCTACACACACTCTACACACACTCTACACACACTACACACACACTACACACACACTACACACACTACACACACTACACACACTCTACACACACTACACACACTCTACACACACTCTACACACTCTACACACACTCAACACACTTTACACACACTTTACACACACTCTACACACACTCTACACACACTCTACACACACTCTACACACACTCTACACACACTACACACACACTACACACACTCTACACACACTACACACACTACACACACTACACACACTCTACACACACTCTACACACTCTACACACACTCAACACACTTTACACACACTTTACACACACTCTACACACTCTACACACACTCTACACACACTCAACACACTTTACACACACTCTACACACTCTACACACACTCTACACACACTACACACACTCTACACACACACTACACCAGGGATACTCAATTATAAAGTTGAAAAGTACACTTACCAAATTTCCATTGAGTCTGAGGTCCGGAAAAATGACGGTCAAATTCCAAATACACTCCAACAAAAACAAAACTCCATGGACAACAGAACTCCAACAAAAAAAGGCAAAAAAATACACAAAACCTTTGAACTATACACAAAAAACAATGTGGTAGGCCTTTTCAGTGTGAAAGGTGACACCTTTTTTGTGCCACCAGTCGTTTAAACTTGGGCATAAAAGGTGTGAGGGTCAGGCGGAGGCACTGATGTGTGTTCATTGGTGAGTGTGCTGCGGTATGAGTTTTTCACCATATTCATGGTTGAAAAGGCAGATTCACAGCAGTGTGTTGAGGGAAACATGGTCAGAATTTGAAGGGCCATCCTCTGCAGGAGAGGAACACCTGCCGCAGTAACCATCTTTGTCCAGAAGGTGACAGGGTCACAGTGAGATTCCTGCAGTGCCAGGTTTTCTTGGAGCTCAATAAGCTCTGTTTTCAGAGAAGCAGCACTGGCCCAGGGGCATAGTGGCGTTTGACATTACCACTTTTGATGATTGCTACCGTCTCGTTGCAGATTAAACACATTGGTTTTGTGCTTCCCACGGGGAGGACGAATGCATATTTCTCTGTCCACTCACTCTTAAACTCGCGATTTTCAATCAACTTTTCTTTTCTTGTCACCGGCCAGTTTTGAGCACGCCATTTTCACTTTCAATGAGCAAAAATATTAGATATCGATATTTGGTTCGAATGACTGTGTCCGCGATGCCAACGATGAGTGACTGTTCACCTGCGTGATTCTCAGAGAGCTCGCGACCGATAGATAAATCTGGCTGGCTTGAGAGAGTGAGTAGCGGTGACGTTGCCATAGTGATGCTGTTACAGCTGATGTGATTGGACATAAATGAAGCAGCCAAACTGACTAAAGCCTCAACGATATACAGCACGGAAAACGCATTTGTATTATGATTAAATTAGCCTAGCACATTGGTTTTGGCACCGGTCCAGATTTAAGCACATCTGGGTCCAGATCCGGACCGGAGTCCGCCTATTGAGTACCCCCGCTCTACACACACTCTACACACACTCTACACACACTCTACACACACACCCATACACACACTCTACACAGACTCTACACACACACACTCTACACACACTACACACACTCATACACTCTTACATTCATCCATAGATGTAAACTGTCGGCTCCGCCCCCTCTATAAGACCAGACGGCCTCCTATGTTTAGACTCACCAGCTTGATATTGGTTTGATGCTCAGGGACAGGAGCCCACAGGTGGACTGAGGTTCTTCTGTGCCTCCAGTCTGGAGCCCTGATGTGAGCCAGTTGCAGCTGATGGTTAACTGATTTTTTTTCCTTCTGTGTTTTTGTGTTTATGTTTGTGTGCTTTTGTGTGTATGTTTGTGTGGTTCTGGTAGCGGTGTGGTTTTCAAGGGGACAACTATTGGGATGGCTCCGTTGGAGGGGATGTGCAGTCTGGAAAACTCTGGCGGCATCAACGTGGTATGTTGGATCATATCGTTCTTCTTCTTTTCTGCCCTCATCATTCTCATGATAAGGATCCAAACCTACTCAAAGAGTAGATCAGTTTCAGTTGTAGACCTTAATCAGGCAAATTGTTTGTGACAATGAGAAGCCATCTTAAATAGGGCGTGGCTGAACGCCTGCCACCAATCACAGTCTCCATGTGTTTTTACCCTCTATCCATGAGTCAGTTAAACAGTGTGCAGAGACCTTTGTGTGCAGACTGTCCTCCAGCATACACTTCCAGCATACACTTGCGTTGCCGTTTATACGATGGATCACCATCATTTTAGGGTAGAGTTTATAGTGAGATGTCGAAGCTGCACTGATCAGTATTTTTCTATTTACAAACCATCAAACCACCAGAGAGGTTTTTTATCACCAGCTCAGCTCAGCAGAGCCTTTTAGCCTCACTCAGCTTGTCGTATTGGTTTTACTGCCAGATGCTTTACTGCTTTGGTTCAGTCTCAGCTCTGATCAGCAGCAGCAGGCAGCAGAGATACGCACACATCAGACTCAACATTTACACAACATTGTATGCAAGCAAGTCTGCAGACACATAAATGCCAATAATTCATTCTTATCACAAATTACATCTGAACAGCACAGCAGCAAAACTGACGGGGACATAGCCATCAGCCAACAACATGCAGCCATAGCCATGTCCCAGTCAGTGAAAGAAAGCACTAGCAACACAAACTAGACCTTGGCATGATGGCAAGTCAAATAAAAAGGCAGCTGACAGAGGAGCCGAGGTCCCGCAGCAAACACAGGAAACTGAGCTTCAGACCTGGCCTCTAAAGAGGGGATGAATGGTAGTGTGGGGGTAAAGGGGATAAGTGTATGAAAAGAGAGGAAAGAGGGAAGAGGGACAGGGGTAGAAGAAAAAAGGGAAAAATAAAGGAAAGCAAACAGATAATGTCTGTCAGTACAAGTACAACCTAAATGCTCTGTCTTAACCAAGGGGCAGCACAAAGAGCTTTTAGTTTTTTAAGTAGTTTTTTAGTTCAAAGGTGTATTTTAGGATGTAACAAATTAATCAGAGTTTCCTTTAAAAGACAAGTTTAAGGAAATGAATGGGGAAAACAGCGACACTCATCTCGCTGAGCGATCCCCCAGCTGCAGAAATGATAAAGCCTGGTTCTCACTATACAAGTGTTCAAATCCTAACCAATGAAATCAGATTTCATCACACACATAATGAGAATCTCCACAGGTTATCTTCTCTCCATTCTCAAACATTCACACTCTACATGGATTAGAAAATAATGGTTCATCACTGCAGGATTCATAAAGACTCTGGTGTCAGAGGGAGCAGTGAACGCACCGCCTCACTTGATCTGTGGAGAAGCAGGTTTGTGATAATGTACCTAGTAAATACAAAGCTGTAGAAGCAGAGGTAACGATGTACTCGGCGGTGGTCTGTGAGGTCATCAGGTACATCGAGACATGAGGAAGGAGAGGTTTTTTTTACTTTTTCACTTCACTTTACTTCAGTTTCATCTGTATTCATAAGCTCTCTGAAAACGTGGCCAAATACGTATGAAATGAACGCAGAGGACGGATGGAAGGCTCCGTGTGTCTGTCTACGTCTTCAATGTTGAGCTTGAATGGGCCTTAAATAGCAAACATTTTTGATTTCATCAGGGCAGCTCTGATTGTCCACAGGCAGGACTCAGTCTGTACACATCTCACACTACCAGATAATCTGGGCCAAACATCAGGACCAACCAAAGTTCCAGACCAGATTTCTCCTTAGATTTTCAGGAGGGGTGAACCAGGATGAGATAGGCCTGATTCTACTGTAGTGTGATCCTGGCCTGCATCTCCGCCATCTGTGACATTTACCCACGATACACAGCAACTTAACTTCATTAATGATTTAAATCTCCGACAGGATCTAATGTTAATGAATGTTCTGTGTTATTCTACACATCCTAAAGGTCCCACACAGTCCAGGTTCATACAGTGAAACAGTCCAGGTTCACACAGTGAAACAGTCCAGGTTCACACAGTGAAACAGTCCAGGTTCACACAGTGAAACAGTCCAGGTTCATACAGTGAAACAGTCCAGGTTCATATAGTGAAACAGTCCATGTTCATACAGTGAAACAGTCCAGGTTCATACAGTGAAACAGTCCAGGTTCATATAGTGAAACAGTCCAGGCTCATACAGTGAAACAGTCCAGGTTCATATAGTGAAACAGTCCAGGTTCATATAGTGAAACAGTCCAGGTTCATATAGTGAAACAGTCCAGGTTCATACAGTGAAACAGTCCAGGTTCATACAGTGAAACGGTCCAGGTTCATACAGGGAAACAGTCCAGGTTCACACAGTGAAACGGTCCAGGTTCACACAGTGAAACGGTCCAGGTTCATATAGTGAAACGGTCCAGGTTCACACAGTGAAACAGTCCAGGTTCACACAGTGAAACAGTCCAGGTTCATACAGTAAAACAGTCCAGGGTCATACAGTGAAACAGTCCAGGTTCACACAGTGAAACAGTCCAGGTTCACACAGTGAATCAGTCTACAGTCCAGGTTCATACTGTGAATCAGTCCACAGTCCAGGTTCACACAGTGAAACAGTCCAGGTTCATACAGTGAATCAGTCCACAGTCCAGGTTCACACAGTGAAACAGTCCAGGTTCATACAGTGAAACAGTCCAAGTTCACACAGTGAATCAGTCTACAGTCCAGGTTCACACAGTGAAACAGTCCAGGTTCACACAGTGAAACAGTCCAGGTTCATACAGTGAAACAGTCCAGGTTCATACAGTGAATCAGTCTACAGTCCAGGTTCACACAGTGAAACAGTCCAGGTTCACACAGTGAAACAGTCCAGGTTCACACAGTGAATCAGTCTACAGTCCAGGTTCACACAGTGAAACAGTCCAGGTTCACACAGTGAAACAGTCCAGGTTCACACAGTGAAACAGTCCAGGTTCACACAGTGAAACAGTCCAGGTTCATACAGTGAAACAGTCCAGGTTCACACAGTGAAACAGTCCAGGTTCACACAGTGAATCAGTCTACAGTCCAGGTTCATACTGTGAATCAGAATTTTTTTACTTTTTCACTTCACTTTACTTCAGTTTCATCTGTATTCATAAGCTCTCTGAAAACGTGGCCAAATACGTATGAAATGAACGCAGAGGACGGATGGAAGGCTCCGTGTGTCTGTCTACGTCTTCAATGTTGAGCTTGAATGGGCCTTAAATAGCAAACATTTTTGATTTCATCAGGGCAGCTCTGATTGTCCACAGGCAGGACTCAGTCTGTACACATCTCACACTACCAGATAATCTGGGCCAAACATCAGGACCAACCAAAGTTCCAGACCAGATTTCTCCTTAGATTTTCAGGAGGGGTGAACCAGGATGAGATAGGCCTGATTCTACTGTAGTGTGATCCTGGCCTGCATCTCCGCCATCTGTGACATTTACCCACGATACACAGCAACTTAACTTCATTAATGATTTAAATCTCCGACAGGATCTAATGTTAATGAATGTTCTGTGTTATTCTACACATCCTAAAGGTCCCACACAGTCCAGGTTCATACAGTGAAACAGTCCAGGTTCACACAGTGAAACAGTCCAGGTTCACACAGTGAAACAGTCCAGGTTCACACAGTGAAACAGTCCAGGTTCATACAGTGAAACAGTCCAGGTTCATATAGTGAAACAGTCCATGTTCATACAGTGAAACAGTCCAGGTTCATACAGTGAAACAGTCCAGGTTCATATAGTGAAACAGTCCAGGCTCATACAGTGAAACAGTCCAGGTTCATATAGTGAAACAGTCCAGGTTCATATAGTGAAACAGTCCAGGTTCATATAGTGAAACAGTCCAGGTTCATACAGTGAAACAGTCCAGGTTCATACAGTGAAACGGTCCAGGTTCATACAGGGAAACAGTCCAGGTTCACACAGTGAAACGGTCCAGGTTCACACAGTGAAACGGTCCAGGTTCATATAGTGAAACGGTCCAGGTTCACACAGTGAAACAGTCCAGGTTCACACAGTGAAACAGTCCAGGTTCATACAGTAAAACAGTCCAGGGTCATACAGTGAAACAGTCCAGGTTCACACAGTGAAACAGTCCAGGTTCACACAGTGAAACAGTCCAGGTTCACACAGTGAATCAGTCTACAGTCCAGGTTCATACTGTGAATCAGTCCACAGTCCAGGTTCACACAGTGAAACAGTCCAGGTTCATACAGTGAATCAGTCCACAGTCCAGGTTCACACAGTGAAACAGTCCAGGTTCATACAGTGAAACAGTCCAAGTTCACACAGTGAATCAGTCTACAGTCCAGGTTCACACAGTGAAACAGTCCAGGTTCACACAGTGAAACAGTCCAGGTTCATACAGTGAAACAGTCCAGGTTCATACAGTGAATCAGTCTACAGTCCAGGTTCACACAGTGAAACAGTCCAGGTTCACACAGTGAAACAGTCCAGGTTCACACAGTGAATCAGTCTACAGTCCAGGTTCACACAGTGAAACAGTCCAGGTTCACACAGTGAAACAGTCCAGGTTCACACAGTGAAACAGTCCAGGTTCACACAGTGAAACAGTCCAGGTTCATACAGTGAAACAGTCCAGGTTCACACAGTGAAACAGTCCAGGTTCACACAGTGAATCAGTCCACATTCCAGGTTCACACAGTGAAACAGTCCAGGTTCATATAGTGAAACAGTCCAGGATCATACAGTGAATCAGTCCACAGTCCAGGTTCATACAGTTAATCAGTCCAGGTTCACACAGTGAAACAGTCCAGTCATACAGTGAAATTTATATCTGCAGTACATCTTTAAGCCACATGAGGGAGCGTGTTTCTAGCTCCACCACACATCTGCCAATCATAGCGCGACATTGGAGCCAGGCAGGCGGTGCCTTGTTCAGAACTCGTCTGGGCAGCAGGGGTTGTAGCCAATTCAGTGGTCTGTCCACGGACCATGGTGTCTCACATGGACCACTGGTCATTACCACTAGGGGCGCTACAACCTAGTGGTCCGTGGTGTGGCCCCTGTGGTCCGGACCACTGCTCAGCATTTTCTCATTTATAAAGTAGCCTATTTAAAATGTTTATATTTTGATAAGAGGAGATAAAAACAATGAGATACCACACCCCTCCTAAATGCACTGATTTTATCATATCTATAAAGTATTTAAAATATGTACAATATATATTTTCAATAAGCATACAATGTAGTTGTAATTTAAATGTTTATCACTTTGAAATGTCTGGTTTACCTATTCAAGATAATATGATGATGCAGACGGTTAATGTTGCAATTTATAGATAAGATCTATTGTGATTTGGGTCGCGATGGTTTGCCATTTTAAAAATGTGGGTCCCCAGAAAAAAACTTTGGGAACCACTGCTTTAAATAGCAGTAAAAATACTGCAGCATTGACTTTAGAGCAGGTTTTTGTTGGTCATTGGTTCAAATCACTTTCTGCTGCCTCAAGATAGCAATGCTCCAACAACGCTGCTGACCACACCTCATTTTAACACCTGACAACACCTCATTTAACACCTGACCACACCTCATTTTAAGACATGGCCTCACAAAGGCATTTGCTATTTACACAACTTGTGTGCTTGGTGTAAAAATGACAACAGCATCTGTCAGACATTAGGAGAAAGCCAATGAAAGCCAGTGATGTTTTTGATCCCTTTCAATCATTTCAATTTGTCCAAATGTTTGGAGCAAATAACCAATAACAATAAGTTATATCTTCATTGAGTCAAAGAGAACAACATATCAATCTCTAAATATCTACATCTTCACTTGTAACACAACAAAACGTCATTGCAGCTGACATCTGGGACAGCTGACCCAATAATCATTTATAATGGAGTCTACCATCATAAATACAGGTTAATGACCAGCTGTGATGTCATCAGCTATATGAATGTTTAAAAAATTAGGGATGTCAGAGAGTCTCACGAAAGCCTGCGCACGAACACACACACGCGCACACACACACACACACACACACACACACACACACACACACACACACACACACACACACACACACACACACAGAGAGACAGAGACAGAGCATGAGATTTAAACACTCTGAAGGGTTTCTGGGTGAAAAGTCTGAAATAGAAGATTTTTTTATTGACCTTGTGTTTTTTAGTGTTTTTTTTACTGGAATATGCGTGGTCTGGAATGTATGGTCTGGTATGTATGTATGGTCTGGTATGTATGTATGGTCTGGTATGTATGATCTGGTGCATGGTCTGGTGCATGGTCTGGTGTATGATCTGGTGTATGGTCTGGTATGTATGGTCTGGGATATGGTCTGGTGTATGGTCTGATATATGTTCTGGTGTATGGTCTGATATATGTTCTGGTATGTGTGGTCTGGTATTTATGTTCTTGTGTACGGTCTGGTGTATTGTCTGGTTAAATGGGGCCTCTCTCCAATCCGCCCACAGGACCATTCAGAGCTCTCGATTGGCGCTGCAGCCACCATGGCCCATGAGATTGGCCACAACTTCGGGATGAGTCACGACCATGACGGCTGTTGCATGGAGGCCACCGCTGAGCAAGGAGGCTGTGTGATGGCTGCCGCCACCGGGTGAGCCTCAGGCCCTGTGTCAGGCCTCCGCATGAATCAGCTCATGAACAGCATGAGATGATCAGCTGAAACCAGTGTATGACTGGACATGTAAAACACCTCCTCCTTTATTATGACATCATAGATTCTTTGACCAGTTTTCATTGCTATAGAGCAGACACACACACGGCAGCCCTTTTCCCTATGATGTAAGGGTCAGGGAGGCTGAAATGTTGGCATGATGTCATACTGCTGTGTTCCAAGTTGTCATAGAAATGTAGGGAATCTGATAAATGATCATTTCACAGATGAACGACTGATCAGTACCAGGCCAGATTTCAGCTACTGTCAGACAACAGCTAAGCTCATAAATGTTCTGGTGAGAACAAACTGCACAAATGAACCGTCTAAATACAAGAAACAAATAGATGCAGACTATAAATAAGTGAACTGATCTGCCAGTACTGTCATATAACATTTCCTGAATTAAGATAAATGATCTAAACTTGAGAAAAGTGATAATTCTCTTGAAATAAGTGTGAAACCAACCATTCTAAGCAAAAATTAAGTAAAATAAAAGTACTTTATCAATTCTTCTTTCACTCTTTCTTTATTCATTTGAATGAAAAGACGATTTGAAAACAAGATGATTCTTAATTCAAGTATCGTCATTATCAGCTTTTCAGTCTTAAAATGATTAAATGACAGCATTCCAGTGAACCCAGCTCAGACTGGTTCAGAGGCAGGGGACAGTCTGGACAGGTAGATTCCACACAGAGGGGTTCTGGTGGGTTCAAACCCACAATCTCCTCACTGTGAGGTGATATGCTAATCGCTAGTCCACTGCTACTGACTTATGGTGGTGTGACAAATGTGCCAGAACTTTAAAATGTCTTCTAACATACAACTAAATATTTATTAAAGGTTCTTTATTGGAATCACACACATGTGAAGAGATGAAAGGATAAAATGCTTGAAATAAGAAGCTATGATTTATTGCTTGTCAGGTAATCATACATGTCGACCTCATCAGATGCTCACCTGTAAGACTTTATTTAAAATCCCACAATCCTCAGCTTTAACCTCCATGTTGATTAGAATAAAGGTGTTCCTTCATGTCACACACACCTGTTGTTGCCACTCTCACATGTCGGCCACAAACGGTGCCGTGGGCCTCATTTTTTCCACATTCAAAGCTAGGATTACCCTCCAGACATTCGTGTCCATTCAGGGAGGATTTGACCTTCTCTGTCAGTGAACTCATTTAACTTCGCACACACCGCGGCGACCGCTCATTCAGCACTGTTCATCTATGAAACGTCCTGCCAGAGGAAGTTTCTCACTGCACACGAGTGACATGGTCTCAAGAAAGGTTCCATTAGCACGACTTCCTATTGTTAACCTCCGCACTATTTATAGGGAAAACCGTTATTTATGTTTATCACTCATGTTTAGGGAGGAGGTTTGTTATCCCACTACTCCTCCCAGTATCATCCCACCATCCCCCCTCCCCCCGTATCTACCCACTACTCCTCCCAGTATCATCCCACTACTCCTCCTAGTGTTGTCCCTCTACTCCTCCTAGTGTTGTCCCTGTACTCCTCCTAGTGTTGTCCCTCTACTCCTCCTAGTGTTGTCCCTCTACTCCTCCTAGTGTTGTCCCTCTACTCCTCCTAGTGTTGTCCCTCTACTCCTCCTAGTGTCGTTCCTCTACTCCCCCCAGTGTCATCACTACTCCTCGCAGTATCATCCCACCATCCCCCCCCGTATCTACCCACTACTCCTCCCAGTATCATCCCACTACTCCTCCCAGTGTCGTCCCCCGTCTCCTCCCAGTGTCGTCCCACTACTCCTCCCAGTGTCGTTCCTCTACTCCCCCCAGTGTCATCACTACTCCTCGCAGTATCATCCCACTACTCCCCCCAGTATCATCCCACTACTCCTCCCAGTGTCGTCCCTCTACTCCTCCCAGTGTCGTCCCACTACTCCTCCCAGTGTCGTTCCTCTACTCCTCCCAGTGTCGTCCCACTACTCCTCCCAGTGTCGTCCCTCTACTCCTCCCAGTGTCATCACTACTCCTCCCAGTGTCGTCCCTCTACTCCTCCCAGTGTCGTCCCACTACCCATCCCAGTGTTGTCCCACTACTCCTCCCAGTGTCGTCCCACTACTCTCCCAGTGTCGTCCCTCTACTCCTCCCAGTGTCGTCCCACTACTCTCCCAGTGTCGTCCCTCTACTCCTCCCAGTGTCGTCCCACTACTCCTCCCAGTGTCGTCCCACTACTCTCCCAGTGTCGTCCCTCTACTCCTCCCAGTGTCGTCTCTCTACTCCTCCCAGTGTCGTCCCACTACTCCTCCCAGTGTCGTCTCTCTACTCCTCCCAGTGTCGTCTCTCTACTCCTCCCAGTGTCGTCCCTCTACTCCTCCCAGTGTCGTCCCTCTACTCCTCCCAGTGTCGTCTCTCTACTCCTCCCAGTGTCGTCCCACTACTCCTCCCAGTCATCCCATAATCCTCCATAAATGATTGATGCTAAATGTCTCATGAATATTCTGACATTGCTAAGGAGCCTTTGTTGGACTCTCAGTGATGATGATGATGATGATGATGAGGAGGAGTACGAGTGAACATGATCACTATTTATAGCCACCAGATTGGTACAAAGGTGATTTCAACATCATGATTGGCCATTCAGTCTGTTTTAGTATATTTGTTTAGCCTTAAACCTTATAAGACATGAATGCTGTAAATAATAGGACTAATATAGGATTAGATTTCAGTGATGACTGTTTTCTTTCTGATTCCTATCAACCAAACATTTCCAGAGTTTTAAAGTCAAAATGTAAATTTTACATTTTAGATACTAATTACATTACATTACATTTACATATGTATGTATTTAGGCTCTAACAAATAAATACAGACTATATCCACCATTAGAGGCAGGAGTATACATTATGAAATATATATGTGCTGATGTGTGTTTTACATTCATCTGTGTTTTTACTTCTGACTGAACTTTATTTAGTGATAAAACCATCGAGTGTCTCTGATTCTGACTCTACAGCAGGATGAAAGTAGACGTAGAAATCTGAACCTTTTTCTGCTGAGAAATTCTCTATAAATACCAACGTTTGTGGTGAAAGATGTTTACACACATTTCACCCTGTTTACACTACTTTATTGTGTGCAGCAACCTTTAGAAATGAGGCCTCTGGAATGAAGAGGAAAGAACATTTTATGTCATTTTACTCCTCAGAAGTTGTATGAATATGTCTCTGTCCAGGCATCCATTCCCACGTGTCTTCAGTCGCTGCAGCAAACGTGACCTGGACAGCTACTTCCAGAAGGGAGGGGGCATGTGTCTCTACAACATGCCCAACATGAAGGACCTGGTGGGGGGCAAGAAGTGTGGCAACGGCTTTGTGGAGGACGGAGAAGAGTGTGATTGTGGAGAACCTGATGTAAGCAGTTTGTCATTGACACATGTCTGAAGTAACCTTTACTTCATGTCAAATGATTTCTACTGACACGTTATTCTTACAAGACCAAACGCTGCCTATTAATCCATAAATCTATTTTTACAGACGTCTACACAGTGTCCAGGTTCAGTTCACTTTAAAATGATGGGATGGAATCAACTCACAGACACGTGAAACAGTTATTACTGTTATTAAGACATGTTGAACCACAATAACAATAACAGCTATAATAATAGAGAGATTACAGTTTGTAGTATTTATAATAACTACTACAATAACAATACTGATAATAATGATGATATTGATACTGATGTAGATAGTAATGGTAATAATAATAATCATAATTACAATTATAACACTATACATAGCATCACAACAAAAACAAACCTCATGATCTTAGTGATTTTCACACTTTCCAGCCCATCTCCAGGCGTTCCCAGTTTAGATGAAATATATAATCCCTCTGAATTCTGGGTCTGCCTTGGGTCTACTCCCAGTTGGACATGTCCAGAAAACCTCCAAACCTCCCCCAGGAGGCACTGTAACCAGAGGTTTAACCATAATTATTAACATAATTTTTCGACTTTTTCTTTTTTTCTCAGCAACAATGATGGATCATGATGAAAAAAATCAGGCCTATTTAGGGGTTGGTTTCTGTGACTGTGTGCAGTTTGGTGCTGATCCAATTAAAAAGTTGGATCCACCAGATTTCAGTGGTTGGCTCTTACAAATCCATTAACCTTAGATTCTGGTTCCAGGGCTCTGAGTTTGATTTATTAATTTACATCTTTCCTGTCCTACATGTTGTAACAACAGAACGGTAATATTAGTGAGGAAGTGGTTGAATGCTAATGTTATACAACAGGTTTTCAAATATGTTGTTAAACTTATATTATAGCCCAGATTTTCACTTTTTATTGTCTTTTCAGTTGCTGATCAATTAATAAGAATTTGTCAGATTCCAAACTGCAATCTGGAACATCATAGTTCAAGATGTGAGCATTAGACAGTAACCATGTGGAAATGGTCTGTTCTTGGAAATAGCAGTTTAAAAGAAGTCTCAACTAAGTAGATGTGTTTGAAAGCTCTACAGAAATCTAGCATTACTTTAAATGCACCTTGATCCTTAACTACTAAAATGGATTGGAGAGAGAGAACGACAGTGGGAAAAGCTGCTGTCCTGTTACTCTTACCTCGCTGCAGCCTCATCAGTAATGTACGCCGTGTCACATTTGTGCAACACAGCTGAGAGTTTCCTCAAATCAAATAAAGCGTGGCGCTTGATTAACTTAGAGGTTAAGTGAACCTTCCTCTGGTTCCAGCATCAGAGCAGATTGGAAACAGAGGAAGTAAATTGGTGGTTGACAGCAGCGGCACGGCTGATGGGGCTGTTTGTTATGACTCCCACTCAGAGCGGAGCTGACAGTCAGGCTCAGGCTGCTGACAAGCTGCCTCCTCTTAGCATTGTAAATGAGACGAGCTGCAGAAGGCTGCTTAATGGTCACACCTAGGAGACAAATGTGTGATACACATGACAGACATATGGATGTGGAGGTTTTTTAAGACCAGAATCATTTCACAGCTGATTGCTAACAGCAGCTGTAGTTTACAGTAAAACAGGACAGGTCAAGTTTTCATGGTGTATTTGGTTTCACATGAAGACGTTTCCGTTTTACACTTCAAACATCGGCTCTGTTCTGTTGTTTGAATGAAAGCTGGAAACATGTCGGTGCTTAATGTTGTAGTTAATCCCCTATCCATGCAGCACTGCTGCTATAATTGGCTTTTCGCTCTTATTTGAGTTAACTTCCACATTTGTTTTGAGGGTAAGGATGCCATGGCAACGGGAGATGTTGTCTTTGTGAACACGATATGACACAAGAGCAGCTCCAAAGTCGCTTCTATGGATTTTAAGGTTTTAGTTCTTCCTGCTAACATCTGTTGAAATTATGATCATCTGTCAGCTTGGAGTGTGATTGAGTTTCATCTCCTCCTTCATCATCATCATCTACCACAGCAGATAGTATATATACTGACCAACAGTAGAAACACTTTTTTTTTGTCATGCCACCCTGTTCATATTAAATATCAAAGGTAAATTATGGTTCACATCTTTATTCACCCTTTAGCCACACAGAAAAATCATTTTTGTGCAGATTAGTGGTTTTTGTCTTAGTGTTTACAAGTCAGAAAGTGTGGATGGTGAGACAGAGAACAACAATAGTCACTACCGTGCGTGTCTACCTCCAGCATTTATCACTACTTTACACCTCCTGAATGGATAAGATGTTATTCTGGACTTGTAGAATGACATGCAGAGCTGTGACAAGTTGTTCATGTGTTGCTGGAGCAGGATCTCTCTCTCTCTCACCCAGTGATCCTGAACGTCCCATAGAGGACATTGTCATGCATGAAGGTGGGAATGATGTGTGGACCAAGAACCGTATGTTGGAGACGGATGGCCATGAATGTGGACAAGTTCTAACCGTCATCCATTAGCAGTGGCCCCCCACTTCATGACATGACCACCAAACGATCCACTTCCTGGATCTGTACGACAGGATAACGGTCTCCGCGGTGATGGTACAAACACCAACGACCACCAGCTGTGTACAAGTTAAATCTGGACTTGTCACTAAATGTGATCTCCGTCCACTTTGCAATGAGCCATAACATCTGTAACATCTGTGCTGCACGTGTCTGCAGAGTTCAGAATATCATCATCAGCATCCCAACTGCATGTTCACTTAACCTTTGTGTCGTGTTCGTTTCTCCCCCCTTACTTTGGTGCTCCCGGTCAAATTTGACCGGCCTGTTTTAACTGCTCTTACATTAACACAAAAACCATTGATCATCACCAAATTTTATTTAACTCCCTTTTAAGCTGTAAACAATGTCTCAGACTACTGGTTTACACGAATAACTGCAGTGAATATACAAAGAATAGACACAGAAATTGTAAATTGTATTCCAAAATTAACATTTATTGTAAAAAAAAGAAACAAAAATCAGAACAGAGACCAAATTCACAGAACATCAGAACATCAACATGAACACATCATCTGTGTGTGTGTGTGTGTGTGTGTGTGTGTGTGTGTGTGTGTGTGTGTGGGCGCGTGTGTCTTCACACACAGGAGTGGCATTTTGCAATCAGATCGGAGTGTGCCTTGCAAACGTAGGCATCACATTTGAAACATGTAAGACTTGTTTTATTGTCTCTAGGGGCACAGAGCTTGCATCTCTTCCGTTTCTGCCCCTGTTTTGGGGGGAGAGCGGCCAGGGCAGCGGCTGGGGCTTGCAGACTCCTCACCAGACTGGCAGAGGCTGGTGCGCGGGGAAGGTGCTGGCGCCGTTGAATTAGAGGAGTCACTAAAGCTTTCCCAAGCTCTGCCAGGAAGAGTCTCCTCTTGAAACATTTCCCCTGATTCCAGGCTGGGTCGATCGCCGTCCACACCACATATGCATTACATGCAGATACATCCAGGATGTTGTGGAACAGCGCCACAGGCCAACGAGCTGTCATTCGCTTGCAGGTGTATGTACCAGTAAGCTGCAATGAAAGAAACAATAATGAATAGATTGAAAACAATATTGAATCTGTCTTACACAAAATGCAATATTTTACATGAATACAAGTAAATCAAATGCATGACAGATGAAAATATACATTACCTTATCAAGGCAGTCAACGCCTCCTTTGTTTCTATTGTAGTCCAGGATGATCTGGGGCTTCCTGTGCTCTGCTGTGCTGACAGCGGCGTCTTTGTGTAGCGTGCTCATCAGGATGACATTCTTATTCTTCTTGGGCAAATATGACACAAGACTGTGTGTGTCAGTGAAAGCAAATTTGGATGAGAGTGCCTCTCTCCCTCTGGTCGACACCAGTGCAGGGGGAAGTTGAGGCTTGTTCTTCCTCACTGTCCCCACCATGGTGAGCTTTCTTTTCAGCAGCTCCTGACCAAGTGCATGTGATGTGAAAAAGTTATCACATGTGATATTATGCCCCTTGAGACCGGCTGTCATGTCCAACACAACACGCATGCCCTGGTTTTTTTCTGGCCTTCCAGTAACAGGTTTCCCCGTGTAAACCTGCATATTCCAGGCGTAGCTGCTCCTGGCATCACATGTTGCCCAGATCTTGATCCCATACTTGCCTGGTTTGCTTGGGATGTACTGTTTGAACGGACAGCGACCTCTGAAAGCGACCAGGCGCTCGTCCACTGTCACCTCAGGGCCTGGATTGTACATCAGTGGTAGGCGCTCCACCCACCTGTCCCAAACATTCCTGATGGCAGCCAGTTTGTCGTCTCGCCAGCGGAAAGGTCGTGTAGTTCTGTCATCAAATCGGATAACTCGTGAGAGGACATGAAACTGTTGCAGGGACATAGTTGACCGGAATATAGGCCTCCCTGACTCCGCATCCCACAGACTTTTTGTAGCCTCATTGTTGGACCGATATACTCCTGCTAAAATCAACAGACCCATGTAGGCTTGGAGGTCTACCTGGTCCAATGCTTTCCATGTGTCCCCAAACACACGCCTCCCCTCCAGGTTTGTCATTTCCAGTATAATTTTCACAATGGACTCTGGTAAAAAGAGTTGGAAGCTGGACTTGATGTCATCCACACGAGATGTTGCATATTGTGTTGGCCCTGGCGTCATCCTAACAATATTTTCCACTCTTGCTCTGCCTCCTCTGTCCTGGGTGGATGAATACCAGAGCAAATTGCCATCCTTGGACTGGAATGTCACCTCAGGTGCCTCTTCCTCAGGTGCCTCTTCCCCAGGTGTGTCTTCCTCAGGGGCCTCTTCCTCGCCATCTATTGACTGGTCGGTCTCACAATGGTCTGGATCAAAATCGGGATCGATGTTGTCTTCTATTTCTGAGACATCCTCCTCTATTTCTGGTTCAACTTCAATCCCCTCTTCATCACGTTGAAACAAAAGTTCAAGAGCCTCTCTGACAAGAAATCGTCTGATCGGGCGCCTACTCATTGTGTTCAGAGTAAAATGAGAGCAATGCACACAAAAAAAGCTATATATAAGGGGTCTGTGAGAAGATATGATACATTTTGTATCGGAAAGTGTGGTTCACGTGGGGGTGTGGCCACATAAGCGCGGGAAATAGACAGGTTCCCATAACAAACACCTAATTGTTTACTTTGAAGTGTGGAACAGGTGTTATATGTTTAGTCTGGAAGGTGTGGTTCACGTGGGGAGATAGGCACATAAGCGCGGGAAATATGTGGGACGAGGAGACACCTAATTGTTCAGTCTGAAAGGGGTTCACGTGGGGTGGAGTGTGTGTGTGTGGAGTGTGTGTGTGTGTGTGTGTGTGTGTGTGTAGGTGTGTGTGTGTGTGTGGTGGTGGTTGTGGATTTGTGGTTGTGTACTATCTCATGGATGAACACAATCTAGGGTCACCCATTAATTTCCTATGGCGGTCATTTTTGACCGGGAACACCACAGGTGTTACAAAGTTGACTAAACCACTCAAAATTCAATGAAAGTGGTGATCAGCAATTGTATATGTTCAAATGCCTAGTGTGGAGGATATCATAAGGCCTTGAGACGATCAAATGTAAGACACAATATTTATGATTGATGAAAGTAGGAAATCGGTCAGATTTGACCCGAACACGACAGAAAGGTTAAGTTCTTTCAGGAATCGTGACATCATCAGTCGTTTCAGTAGGACATTAATTAGACCCAGTAAATTATCACCTTGACCAGGTCTTTTCAATCATGCAGAAAAAAATCTCACCAACATCAGCGTTTACTCTGAAATGCACCAATGACTGTTATTTCTATGTTAGGACTAAATGATGGTTATTCATGATTTAACATGTTTTGGTTGTGGGTACTTAAAAAAGTCTATTCAGTGAAACACATGATTGTTTGTTTCAGTAGATTAGAGCTAGTGGATAGAAATGACAGGGTTTTTAAAATGATGTGTTTCCAGTGTTGCTCAGTATATATACATCTACCACAGCAGACAGTAGTAATAATAATAACTAATTATAATAATAATAATAATAATATATAATAAATATGATAATTTATATAGCGCCTTTCAAGAGACCCAAGGACGCTTTACATAGTTGGGTACGAAAGAAAAATAATAACAATACTAAAGACAGCTGAAAAACAGTAATGGCAGTGGATGAGAGAGTTGACTGGATTAGCGGAGGTTATAGGCCTTGGTGAACAGGTGGTGTTTGCGGTGTTTCTTGAAAGTGTCAAGAGAGGAAGCATTGCCGATTGCAGGGGGGAGTGTTTTCCAGAGGGTGGGGGCTGCAACGCTGAAAGCTCTGTCCCCAAACGTTCACAGTTTGGTGTCGGGGGTAGAAAGCAGACATATGTCTGAGGGCCGCAGCTTGCAGGACGTAGTGTAGGGATGGAGGAGGTCCGTTAAGTACTGTGGGGCAAGGGCATGGAGGGATTTGTAGGTGAGAAGAAGGATCTTGTAATCTATGTGAGACTTGATCTGGAGCCAGTGGAGATGGATGAGAGTTGGGGTGATGTGCTGCCAGGGCTTGGTGTGGGTGAGAACCCTGGCAACTGAGTTCTGCAAGTACTGGAGTCTGTCTAGGACTGTGCTGAGAACCCCAGACAGAACTCCATTACAATAGTCCAGACGGGAGGTGATGAAGGCATGGATGACGGTTTCTTCCACGGAGTCAAGGAGTGATGGCCGCAGTCTGGAGATGTTTTTGAGATGTTAGAAAGCAGATTTGGTTATGGACTTGATGTGGGATTCGGATGAGAGGGTGGAGTCCATAATGACACCCAGGTTGCAGACCCCAAGGGCAGATGAGCAGATGGAGCAGTTGTCCACATCCAGAAGGAGATCTCCAACCTTCCGGAGCAGCGCCTTGGGGGCCACAACCATGAGGTCTGTTTTGTTGCTGTTGAGATTGAGGAGGTTTGAGGACATCCAGGCTGTAATGTCTTGCAGGCAGTTGACAAGGGACTGGGGGGGAAGCTGAGTGGATGATTTGGTGCTGAGATAAAGCTGTGTGTCGTCTGCGTATGAATGGAAGCTAAGGCCATGTTGTCTGATGATCTGACCAAGGGAAATGCAGTGAAGGCAGTAAACACCAGTCACTCCTAAATGCCCTCTCAGAGCAGTGTTATAGGTGCAGACTACTTGTCTTCATATTTGGCAGCCCAGGACTCACAGGATGGTCTTTACAGCTTGGGATGCCCAAAAACAGGGTAAACAGCTTGTACAATGCTGTGCTGTCCCTGCTTGTATTGGTTTCATCACTTGTGGAGACACTGCTACTTGTACCCCTGAGAACTGCTGTGTGTGTTCTATTGTGAGGACCTCTGCCACTGATCCATGATCTAATCAATGTACTGTATATGTGTGTGACTTCACAGGAGTGCACCAATGACTGCTGTAATGCCAATAATTGCACCTTGAAAGAGGAGGCACAGTGTGCCCATGGAGTGTGCTGCAAGGGCTGCAAAGTAAGAAACACACACACAGAGCCAAAGGGGTGTAGGAGGAGCTCACCTCGTTGTCGAGGTGTCAGGGTATCGTTAGTTCCCTGCCAGTCATCATGTCATTGTATTGGCATACAGTAACCTGTATAAATGTCAGCTCCCATCACTCCTCCCCCTTTTTACTGTTCTCATCTCACTGCTCACTCTGATCCTGACATCCCTCTTTAATCCCTACAGCGGTGTTTTCATTCTACTGAGCTTAAACCCCAGAGAGAAAACACTTCACTGATTTCTGTCTGCTGTTCTTCATCTCATCCTCTTTGTGTTCTTCTTATCACCATACTGTTCCTCTTTCACTTTTACTATATTTTTACACACTGTGTATGCAATACCTGATACTCATATCATATTTTGATATTAATGTTATACTTATGACTCAGAGGTACATCTTTCACTGCTGTATTATTGGTCTAGTGATGCAAACAGATTGCAGTCTGCAGATCAGTTGAAAAACTAATGATTCTAACATCAGGATCTAATGTTAATGAATGTTCTTCGTTCTTCTACACATCCTAAAGGTCCCACACAGTCCAGGTTCACACAGTGACACAGTCCAGGTTCATACAGTGAAACAGTCCAGGTTCATACAGTGAAACAGTCCAGCTTCATGCAGTGAAACGGTCCAGCTTCATACAGTGAAACGGTCCAGCTTCATACAGTGAAACAGTCCAGGTTCATACAGTGAAACAGTCCAGCTTCATGCAGTGAAACAGTCCAGGTTCACACAGTGAAGCAGTCCAGGTTCACACAGTGAAGCAGTCCAGGTTCACACAGTGAAGCAGTCCAGGTTCACACAGTGAAGCAGTCCAGGTTCACACAGTGAAACAGTCCAGCTTCATACAGTGAAACAGTCCAGGTTCACACAGTGAAGCAGTCCAGGTTCACACAGTGAAGCAGTCCAGGTTCACACAGTGAAGCAGTCCAGGTTCACACAGTGAAACAGTCCAGGTTCACACAGTGAAACAGTCCAGGTTCACACAGTGAAACAGTCCAGGTTCACACAGTGAAACAGTCCAGGTTCATATAGTGAAACGGTCCAGGTTCATACAGTGAAACAATTTGGAGTAGAACAGACGTCCTCCTGATAAATCCTGAGGCACCACTAGAGGTGACGTCAAATGTCCATGAGGGTCTTAGTCTCCAAGAAAATAAGTAGTTTGGGTGGTGGCTGATTATGATTATGTATTATGAAGCACATCTTATATCTGAATAATACTCTTTAAATAGCAGGAAAAATACACACAGTTGGTTCCGCAGTTTAAAAATTCTACAGGCTGATGTGTTCTTGCTTTGGTCCAGATATTTCTCCTTTTGCTAAGTGTTAAGATCGACAGTCTTATTGTAATGTCATTAGGAAGTAATCATTTATTAACTGCAACTTTATGAGCTGATATTCACCATTTAAACATCCTAGTACATCCATCTCCTAGAAAGGCTCCACTCTGAGGTTCACCCCATCAGATGTGATCTTCATGCTGTTCCAGATGTCTTGTCCTCCCCCTCCCTCGCCTTCATGGCTTGTTCCCTGTCTCTGCCAGTTGAAGCAGGCAGGTACCATGTGTCGGGGGCCAGCGGGGGCATGTGACCTACCAGAGTACTGCACCGGGGCCTCTCCTTACTGTCCCGCCAACGTCTATCTGCTGGACGGCTCCTCCTGCCACTACGGACTGGCCTATTGCTACAACGGCATGTGCCTCACCCATGAACAGCAGTGCCTGCAGCTCTGGGGCTACGGTACTGACAATGTCATCACACAACACACACCTCATACTCAGCACATCCATTCTGTATGACTGAGTCATCCATGCCAATTCTCCCAGAGAGGAAAACTCAGTCAGCATCTACTCACCCCCATGCAGATGGAACGTCGAGTCCAAACTTAGTCCAAACAACTTTGGAGCTACTCAGAGTAACAGCTTCTCAACATACTCCTAAACACCTGAAGAAGTTTTATAAGACAATTATAAAATGACTCCATACGGCTGTACGATGTAATCGAAGAAGAGTACATCCAAGAAGTCCTGAGATCCCAAACTGATTTGAAAAGACTTTATTTACAGCCCTTTTTTAAGCTAAAAGCATTAGCGTGCATCTTGTCTGAGGAAGGAGCACCAGCTCAAATGTGTGTACAAAACTGAAAATGTAAAAACTGAAAAGGTAGCATTTCGGAGTCTCTTACAGATGCTTCTGCAACTTCAGCAGAGATCCCTCTGGCATGTTTGATGCTTCCAGGTAGCAGGTAAACCCTGACGAATGCAGAGGTCGTGAGTTTATGTTGATCTGGTTTAGAAGAGTGTTTACAGATGTTCAAGCTGGGGCATCTTCCTCACATGGGGTTCATGATAACGCTTTTAGTTTGTAATGCCTCTAAAGTCTGTATGGAGTCATTCTATGTTTGTGTTTGTTCTTTTTTAAAGAAGCAGGAAAAAACTGACGTTTCCTCTTGTTTTACCTTGTGATTCCAAAAGGAAGTGTGTTACCAGAGACGTACAGTCAATCATCAGCGGACATGTCTGTTCCAACACTGAACTGTGTTGTTGTGTTTGTTATCTGTTTATTTTGTGTCGTACATTTCTTCTACCCTTGTCAGTTTAAATTGCCCAGTTGTCCTGACGGTAGTATTTATGACAGGGCTGTGGTATCAGACTGCACTAGTTTTAGCTGTTGGTAACTAATTAACTGTTAGCTAAGGGTACAGCATGGGTTTAAGAACTTTGGAGCTAACCTAAGAGTCATTACCATCAAGAGACCACTCTTCTCTCTTTGTCTCTTGCTTTGTGTATTTCCCAACATGCCTGGCTGTTCTTAGACTCTGGTATCTGCCACATGTGTCTTCCTGTAGCTGAAGAAGGGTTTTCTGCATGTGTGTTATACACATTATGGTCTGCAGTGGGGGAAGCAGGAGCTGTATCTGCCGTGTCTGTTTTCTGTTTAAGAAAACATGGCTAATATTATTAGCAACAGATGAACAGTCCAGAGGGCTGATGGGACATGTTGTGTTTCCAGGAGCTCAACCAGCCCATGATGCCTGCTTTGAAGATGTCAATGCAGCAGGGAATGCTTTTGGGAACTGTGGTAAAGATGAACATGGCAACTACATGAAGTGTGAGAAAAGGTAAGAGATCCTGGAAACTACTGTAATATTTTAATCACAGTCAAACCTGTCTAAGAAGACTGCTGAAGGGACTGAAGACAAGTAGCCATGTTGGACAGATGGTGGCCTTGTAGAGAAAGCGTCCTGGATCCTGACAAAACACAGACATTACAGTTTCCACTGTACGTTAATGGTTCTAGTCCCTTAAACATGAGTACGTAGTTAACACAGCAACCACTTCCAAAACTGATCAGGATTAAAGAATGACATTTAAATTAAATAAAAAAGTGCAAGTGTGAACAAGTCTATACAAAAATAAAGTACTGCACTATAAAATCAAATAACAATTACACATACCGTATGTGCAATGTGTTTCTTCTTTACACAATCATATGATAAAATAATTTTAAAATACTTTCACAATGAACAGGTCTTGTAAAAGTCCTCAATCTTTTCTGAAAATCATCTCCCAACCCCACCATTGATGTCTTGCGACCCCGCGGGGGGCTGCGACCCCCACTTTGGGAACCCCCTGAGGTAAATGAGACTTTAATGTTCTTGCTGGCCATGTTTGTGACATCATGATGGTCAGACCATCTTTTTCCTGCTTTCCTCCTCTACATCATTCTTTTTCACAAACAATGTCTTTGTTAACGTCATTCAGAAAAAGAGTCCAGACTCATCCGAGGTCCGGACCAAGGTTTCTGGTATCTTTGTCATCCAGTCTTCGACCACGGTGTTGTTAACGCCTACCATCGTGTTAGCATCATTGTTATGGCGTTTCTTGAAACTCTCCAGCCAGTCGTTGAAGTCACTTACACCGAGGTCCTCTGTGAACTTCCAGGCCTATTCCTGTAATGTTGGTCTGGTTCACGGCACAAGTCAGGATGTTGTGTCCCAGAAAAACTCCCAGCAGAGTCGGCTGGTTTCTCTTCGTGCTGCTTGGAGCGTTGTTTTTGCAATCGCCCAGTATTCTCTCCTTCTCTTGAGAAAGTAAATGACTGAACGTTGCCTAGAAAAGTCCCACTTTATACCTCTGCTATACACTGTTTACGTTTAAGGCTGAACAAGAAAACTACCTGCGTGCCATCCTTACAGCCAGTGATTGGCTGCCTATGGGTCTCCAGCTGTTCTGGTCGCGGTCGTGTTGGACAGGTGGGCATCTTATAAAGGAAACTTAATCTGTATGTTAATGAGGATTAAAACAGGATTGTGAAAAAGCGGTCATTGTGAGCAGGTCGCCTTATAGAGGTGTTCGCTAGTCCTATTCCACACTCAGGGATGTGTTGCAGCCTTTGAGGCAGATGATTGACCAAAGACACATCGCTTAAATAGCAGTGCTGGTGCACCTGGCTGTTAGAGGGAATGGGATATGACACTCTCATCATGTTAAAACACAACAATAATTAAATGCCACCCCTTCCTGCCTTGTGCCCAGATTACGATGTTTAACTAGCAAAAGAAAGTTGGACACCCGAAATGAAGCTGTGCCGTGATGAGCTACAGATCATTTAAATACACAGTAGATGGTAGAGCTGCTACTGGGAAAACCTTTATCATGATGAATTCAAATTTTAATTGAAATTAAATATAGAGAGAGAGGAAGGAAATAGATGAACCTGCAGCTTTAATGATATGTAGTCATGTGGTCTTCACATGAATGGTTGGTTCTTTTTAAATGATTAGTTAAACTGTGTGTGTGACATCATTCATCAGGCCTTCTGTCACCACACGTTCTCTGACTCTGTGCTAGAGCTAATTAATGGAGCCAAATGAGTGACTTATTTATGTAAATGAGGCAGTGGATTAAGGTTGTTGATGGCTGCCTCGTATGATCCACCACTACCCAGATTCATTACGGAGTCCCACAGGACTGATTCAAGTGTTTTCTGGCCACAGTGAGTCATTCAAGCTGACTAAAGATATGTGAAAATCTGTTATAAGACGTGACAGACCGCCACAGTCTGACAGACATATATGTGTGTGTCATACGTTTCCACATGAATCAGGAGACTCATTTTAATCCCTCAAGTGTTGTTGAGGAACCGTCACCAGTCCACAGACTCTCACCTCCAGACCCAGAGTGGACTTTCTTTCTTTTTTTCTTTTGGTCAGTGGAACTTAGCTTGCTAGCTATTATTAGCTTGTGATAGTTGGAAGGTGAAGGATTGAACATCAGTCTACATACTGATCTCAGATCATGGGCCATGTTAAATGATCTAGAGCCATGGTCTGAAGTCCATGGTGTAAGGGCATCTCTCTTTTTGTTAGTTAAACGGAACATAATCTGGGTTGTGTTCAGTCCTTTCAAGAATGAGAGGTGTGTTTTGGGCATAACATGAATTTAACCAATCAGTTTCATCGGTTGGAAACATGACAGTGGAGAGGTTTCCCCTATATCCAGTGAAGAAGTGAAGCAGCCATCCTGATAAACATTCATTCAGAAATAAAACAAAGACATTTGAAAGCTGCAGTGTGTATCTGTTTCCAGCGCAGCTAACAATCAGCTAACATCTGAAGAGTCGGTACATCGACTGTTGTGGCCAGTGAAACTCATTCCTAACAAACATCCCAAATAAATCTTCCACTGGATACAGGTCAAAGGATAAAAGCCACTAATATTAAATATATATGCTGTTGTGAACAAATCCCACAATGAGACCGATGATGATGATGATAACCAATGATAATCCATGTCTCAGTTCTCTCTCACCTCCTTCCTGTCTGTAGCTTTCACCTCCAAACCCAGAGGAGAGAATTCTTAGAAATGTCTCAGATGTCTTAAATATTTGATTTAATGTGGGGCTGATGAAGGCTTTGGATATATGCATTAATGGATTGACCAGTCCGGCTGCCATAATGAGACACTGACAGCTGAAAGCCAGCCTGATAGCTAATGTCTAAAAACTTCAGTACCATAGAGTCTGAGGGCCATAACTACCACTGTCAGGTGATGTTAGCATTCTTCTGTCCAATGCTCACATGGTGCAAACAGAAGAACATTTCCTGAATCAGATGATAGAGACATTAAAATAGAGTCAAAGTAAAAGAGTAAAGTTGACCTCTTACAACTGAGGCAGGAGTTTGTTTCCTCCCTGTGAATGTTATCTTCAGGCTGGAACATTCAAACTGATCAGTTGTTGTTTCTCCTGAGGGACAGACTCTGAAACACCGGGTCCGGGTTGGACTATGGGTTGTGGTAATATTTAGAAAGTGTTTCCAGACTAGAATAAGAGATAATGGTTTGTATGACTCTACAATGAATCACTTAAACAACAACATGAATAAAGTGAATGGAGCTGCTCAGTGACAATGTGGAGACCTGTTCTGGTTAAAGTTTACATCTGTTTACTTACTAAGTAGAAACTAAAGGTTGTTTGTTTTGTCCATCTCTGCACAGTGATGCCAAATGTGGGAAAATCCAGTGTCATAGTGCTGCCAAAAAGCCCAAAGGCACCAACGCCGTGTCCATCGACACCACCATCAAGACAGGTGGCATCGAGGTCAAGTGTCGCGGTACCTATGTCTACAGCACCCAGGACGGCCAGGGCGACCTCCCCGACCCCGGCCTCGTCATGACCGGAACGAAATGTGGAGAGGGCAAGGTTGGTCCACAATGGACAGAGACCGTAATAAGATTAAAGAAGTGATGTCATGTGTAATATAGTCCATCAGATTACATGAACAATAGTTGGTATGATCCACAGCATGGGTGGAACCCGCTGAGAACAGGAACACCTACTGAGAACAGGAACACACACTGATAACAGGAACACCTACTGATAACAGGAACACCTACAGAGAACAGGAACACACACTGAGAACAGGAACACCTACTGAGAACAGGAACAGCTTCTGAGGACAGGAACACCCACTGAGAACAGGAACACCCACTGAGAACAGGAACACCCACTGAGAACAGGAACACCTACTGAGAACAGGAACACCTACTGAGAACAGGAATAGCTTCTGAGAACAGGAACACCTACTGAGAACAGGAACAGCTTCTGAGAACAGGAACACCTACTGAGAACAGGAACACCCACTGAGAACAGGAACACCTACTGAGAACAGGAACACCTTCTGAGAACAGGAACACCCTCTGAGAACAGGAACAGCTTCTGAGAACAGGAACACCTACTGAGAACAGGAACACCCACTGAGAACAGGAACACCCACTAAGAACAGGAACACCCACTGAGAACAGGAAAACCTCTGAGAACAGGAACACCCTCTGAGAACAGGAACACCTCTGAGAACAGGAACACCCACTGAGAACAGGAAAACCTCTGAGAACTGGAACACCTACTGAGAACAGGAACACCTTCTGAGAACAGGAACACCCACTGAGAACAGGAACACCCTCTGAGAACAGGTACTACCACTGAGAACAGGAACACCTTCTGAGAACAGGAACACCATCTGAGAACAGGAACACCCACTGAGAACAGGAAAACCTCTAAGAACAGGAACACCCACTGAGAACAGGAACATCCACTGAGAACAGGAACACCCACTGAGAACAGGAACACCCTCTGAGAACAGGTATTACCACTGAGAACAGGAACACCTTCTGAGAACAGGAACACCACTGAGAACAGGAACACCCACTGAGAACAGGAACACCCACTGAGAACAGGAAAACCTCTAAGAACAGGAACACCCACTGAGAACAGGAACATCCACTGAGAACAGGAACACCTACTGAGAACAGGAACACCCTCTGAGAACAGGAACACCTATTGAGAACAGGAACACCCTCTGAGAACAGGAACATCTACTGAGAACAGGAACACCTACTGAGAACAGGAACACCTTCTGAGAACAGGAACACCATCTGAGAACAGGAACACCCAATGAGAACAGGAAAACCTCTAAGAACAGGAACACCCACTGAGAACAGGAAAACCTCTGAAAACAGGAACACCTACTGAGAACAGGAACACCTTCTGAGAACAGGAACACCCTCTGAGAACAGGAACACCCACTGAGAACAGGAACACCTTCTGAGAACAGGAACACCACCTGAGAACAGGAACACCCTCTGAGAACAGGAACACCTACTGAGAACAGGAACACCTACTGAGAACAGGAACACCTACTGAGAACAGGAACACCTACTGAGAACAGGAACACCTTCTGAGAAAAGGAACACCTGCCTGGGGGTGTCTGCAGTTACAGGGGTACAAAGAGAAGGAACCTGTCAACACAACAGTGTTCAGTTATGAAGCATGTAAAGCTGCATCAGTGCCACAGAAGCAGATCTCAGATCAATGGTTCTGCAGTCTCATGAAGTATCTGCACATGTTTGTCTCCTTCCTGCCCCCTGCTGTCCAGACTCTACAGATTATCACTCAAAGGTTCCTGAAGGGAAAACAGGAAAATTGGTTTACATGCACCAATGGATGGAGGGTTCTCTCATATGTAGGCGGGGCTACACTTCCAAAAGTAACAAACATATTATTTAATCTGTTTTCATCAGCAAAGATCATGATGGACATTCAGCAGCAGTCACATGTTTTCATCAGTCGTTGGAGCCAAATCATGGAGTTATAGTCGTCCATTCCACCACTACACTTTATTTCTTCATCTGTCTGCATTGCTTTCCCTCTGCACCACAACTCCAGCCACTTGAATTCCATTTCAACTATTGTGTGGGCTGCGCTGAAAGGACTGAATAAGCACTGCATGAGTAATATATTATAAATAGGAGCAGAGAATATTGTCTGCCATCCAGCATGATGAATCTGGAGTCATCATATTGAATGGGCCATTTCTCAGGAATAAGTGCACACATAGCACAAAGCTGCTGCTTCTAATCACACAGTCACACACAGCAAAGTGATCCCACTGCTAGCAGTAGTACAGCAGAGCAAAAGACACAGTATAATACTATCAATACAGCTCAGTGATGAAGTACTATATAATCATAATCATACTAGTAATCACATCATTATTTTTATTATTATTATCATTATTATTATTATTATTATAACAACACTTGGTAAAAAGAAGACAAGAAATGACTAGATGAATAATAATTCATATAATTGATAATAATAATACAGTATATACAGTAATAATACAAATGAGGTATTAATGACTAAAACACAGTAAAAAGCTTTGAACATTTAATCTTATATTCAGATGTGCGCCTGGTGCACAAGATGATTCATAATGCTTCCTCTCCACCTCTGAAGAGCTTTGTTCAGCTCCACTCTGAGCAAATGAGCTTCAAGGTCTTCCTCAAGTGCAGATTGTAGTGTTCCAAAATGTAGCTCCACCTTCACAGAATCTGCTTTCTCACATAGAGCTATCAAAGAATGGAATACGCTTCCCGTCAATCTGAAAATCTGTGCTGGCTTCCATATTTTCTCACATGAGGTTAAGAAATGGATTTTAAGTAATCAGTCTTGTCAACATTCATTTTAAATCACGACAACTTGTTTTTATATTTTACAATGATTGTATTTTTAGTGTTTGTACTGTGTTTTTTGTGTAGTGTGTTGTGGTTTGTGTATGAATGTTCTTGCTCACCTGCCCAGGGACTGCAGATGGAAATTAGCTAGTAGCTAAATTTGGTGCAAAGCATCTTTTCCTTGAGACTAATGTATTTGTACACGGTCCCTGATGTAAATAAACTTAATAAACTAAACTAAAGCAAAAGGAGTAGAGATTCCAACATGAGGCCTAAATAAAAAATAATAAATCCTATTTATTTAGGACGTGTGCAGGTCCCTGTTGTTTGATCGCTTGACTGTTTGCCTGCTGACATTCATATGACCTTATCCAGGAAGGGACATGTCCATATCATGTGGTGGTAAACCAGATGAATGAAGAGACCTGCTTTAAAAGGATCAGACACTTTGACCAGATAAAGTCCTGTTTGCCAGGACAGAAGTGTTTTTTTTTTTCTAAATGAACAGAAGATGATTCCATTTCACTAACAGCGTCGCTTAGATACCTCGTATTGATTGGCTGCTAGCAGGCTGCTAGGTGTTTTATAGTGAAGGTCAGGTTGAGCTCAAGAAGGTGGATAATTGCATCCCTGACGGCTTGAACCTTAAAAAAATGACCTGCAGTTTACAAAAGTAGCCTCCAACAAGACTGAAAAATACTTTTTATTTCTGATTTTGAACCAATGATTTTCAAATCAACAGGTTGATCATTTGTGCTCAGCGACATCAGAGCCTGAAGGGTTAAGTCATGGAACCAACCCTGTGTGAAAGAAACAGGACTATTCTGGGAAATACGCTGCTTTAGCATCTCTCTGAGACCAGATAAGAAGGTCGACATCATTGTCATGTCTGTGTGTCAAGTATAGAACTGGATTCAGGTCATGATTAGCCTAGCTTAGCATGAAGACTGAAAGCAGGGGGAGACAACCAGCCTGGGCCTGTCCTAGCATAAAGCTATGTTGAAAACTCATGGTGCTGTGCTCCTCATATGATCCCAGCCAACCTTTAATGTGTTCATGAGCCTCTAAGTCCTGATCTTGGATTAACATGGACACCACAAAAATGTTGAATGAACAGAAACTACTGGTCACCAGAATAAAAAGCTTCTGTCCACCAACCAAACATTTACCTTCATCCTACAGGTTTCTCCATCTGTGACGGCAAAACGTTCACATTTATGACTTTAGATGGTTTTTATTCTCTTAGTAGGGATGTGTTTTTGTCTGATTATTCTGATACTACATGAATTATAGATTCTTCATGACTAAATCAAAATGACGTAAGAAGAAGAATGTGACATTTGGGCTTGTTGACAGATGACAAGTTAGGACTGGACTGGGGTCTTGACTTCATAGACTTGAGACTGATGCATCAATAATCTCTTGTGTTCTGTATCAGCAGTGTTTTCTATATACACTATCTGCATCTTCATATGTTTACTTTATTTGGTCACCAGAAGACACTCCTCTAAACCCCCACCCACCCACCCCAAGCTCTTTTATTTGACTTCTCTATACTGGTTTGGTTGTATGTATTGACGAGTTAGACATTCGTTTGATTGATTGATTTTTTTTAACAGACTTAATGATAACTCTTTTTGCTCCTCGATCCCACCTCCTCTTAACAACTGAAAAACTGTTCACCATATCAGAGTGTCAGACCTCTAATATATTACTGTCTCCTTATGAAACAAGCCAGCATTAATAGAAATGGTTCTGAGGATGAGAAGTAGAGCATCAGTGTTTGATAAAAGCAGCTTCACAAACATCATTACAAGCTGGAAAAGACTGAAATGATGGCCTTTAAGGAGTGATTTAATGCAGAACACTGATCTGTGTGTGTGTGTACACTGTAATCTTTAACACAGTATGTGATCATTCTACTTGTGTTGCCACAGGTGTGCAGAGACCGCCGATGCCAAAATGCCTCTTTCGCCGAGCTGGAAACTTGCATCGCACGCTGCCACGGCAACGGGGTAGGCACACAAACACACACACACACACTCATTCACACTTACGAGCACACAACAGACTGAAGTTGTCAGACACAGCTCCCTAATCTTACTGTCACACTGTGTCCTTGAGCACAGGCAGCCCTTTTGTTACCAGGTCTGTGGTAAAAGGCAGGAAAATAGATGGCTGGAATACAACAACCAAAGCAATGAACTATTTATTGGAGCAGAACACACAGGCCTGAGGCAGATACGGAGGATCATACATAGTTTATGAGCCAGTCAGCTGTGGAGGAGTGTACAGGCCTTTAACAACACAAGATGGGCTACAGACAGAAGTCATTGTTAGACGGGATAAAGCAGAGAGAAGTCTGGCTTTTCAGTTTATCACATCACACATGAATGTGTTATGAACCACTCTGCAAAATGTAACCAGTCAGCTGCCTCCACTGACAACGACTCCAAAGTCCACCTTCATTTGATAGAGAACATGGACACACAGCAGTCCCTCCACCTTCCACCTCCCACTGTGACAGTAGAGTCACAGTGATGAAAAGCACTGAACACATGGTCAGAGCTTAACCTGCTCTGAGCTGATGGTCTCATTGTTTTCCTTTGGGCAAAGCGATGGCAGCCAACTGGACAAAGCACTGCCCTCACTGCTTTACCACTCAAAGCATTTCACTAAACACTAATATTACGTTAACTATTTTGGTTGTTGCTGACCTTTCAAAGTGCCAACAATGAGATTTGAGCTGTATGTGATGTTGCCAGAAGCGACATACTCTTGTAATGGAAGTAGAGAGTTAGAGGACTGTGGTTGAGTTCCTCAAACTCTCATACAGCACTAAAAACATTCCACAGTCTCTCCAAAAGGTTATTCATGATGAAATGTCAGTCAAATTTAAATCCTTAACATAACTTATGAAGGGCATCCATATATTTCCAAATGTATACAGTTTAGCCTTTAACATGTGTTATCCGTTCTATTGGTAAGGTTGATGACATCATTCTCATCCTCTGAATAGTGCTGGGAACTGTTTTCCAAAACAGTGAAATTCATTTCTGGCACTATTAATAATATATCTATTCTGCATGGTTGCTGCTTCCTTCAGGGAATCATGGTTCTGTAGGTACGTGTATGTATGATACATATAAACATACTCATTTTTTGCACTCCTTAAAGCAGTTATACGAGGTTCTGAATGCTGTTATATAAAATGTAATGTTGTCTACTCTTAGAATAGTTCTGCAATTATATAATTATATAATTGTGATTCAAATCCTCTCCTCCTGTTTTCCCTCTCATTCTCTCCTCCTGTGTTTTCATTCTCATCCTCTCCTCCTGTGTTCTGATTCTCATCCTCTCCTCTTGTGTTTTCATTCTCATCCTCTCCTCTTGTGTTTTCATTCTCATCCTCTCCTCCTGTGTTTTCATTCTCATCCTCTCCTCCTGTGTTTTCATTCTAATTCTCTCCTCCTGTGTTCTGATTCTCATCCTCTCCCCCTGTGTTGTGATTCTCATCCTCTCCTCCTGTTTTCATTCTCATCCTCTCCTCTTGTGTTTTCATTCTCATCCTCTACTCCTGTGTTTTCATTCTCATCCTCTCCTTCTGTGTTTTCATTCTCATCCTCTCCTCCTGTGTTTTCATTCTCATCCTCTCCTCTTGTGTTTTCATTGCCATCCTCTCCTCCTGTGTTTTCATTCTCATCCTCTCCTCCTGTGTTTTCATTCTAATTCTCTCCTCCTGTGTTCTGATTCTTATCCTTTCATCCTGTGTTGTGATTCTCATCCTCTCCTCCTGTGTTGTGATTCTCCTCCTCTCCTCCTGTGTTTTCATTCTCATCCTCTCCTCCTGTGTTCTGATTCTCATCCTCTCCTCTTGTGTTTTCATTCTCATCCTCCCCTCTTGTGTTCTGATACTCATTCTCTCCTCCTGTGTTTTCATTCTCATCTTCTCCTCTTGTGTTCTGATTCTCATCCTCTCCTCCTGTGTTTTCATTCTCATCTTCTCCTCTTGTGTTTTCATTCTCATCCTCTCCTCTTGTGTTTTCATTCTCATCCTCTCCTCCTGTGTTTTCATTCTAATTCTCTCCTCCTGTGTTCTGATTCTCATCCTCTCATCCTGTGTTCTGATTCTCATCCTCTCCTCCTGTGTTGTGATTCTCATCCTCTCCTCCTGTGTTTTCATTCTCATCCTCTCCTCCTGTGTTCTGATTCTCATCCTCTCCTCTTGTGTTTTCATTCTCATCCTCTCCTCCTGTGTTCTGATTCTCATCCTCTCCTCTTGTGTTTTCATTCTCATCCTCTCCTCTTGTATTTTCATTCTCATCCTCTCCTCCTGTGTTTTCATTCTCATCCTCTCCTCCTGTGTTGTGATTCTCCTCCTCTCCTCCTGTGTTTTCATTCTCATCCTCTCCTCCTGTGTTTTCATTCGCATCCTCTCCTTCTGTGTTTTCATTCTCATCCTCTCCTGTGTTTTCATTCTCATCCTCTCCTCTTGTGTTTTCATTCTCATCCTCTCCTCCTGTGTTTTCATTCTCATCCTCTCCTCCTGTGTTTTCATACTAATTCTCTCCTCCTGTGTTCTGATTCTCATCCTCTCATCCTGTGTTCTGATTCTCATCCTCTCCTTCTGTGTTTTCATTCTCATCCTCTCCTCCTGTGTTTTCATTCTCATCTTCTCCTCTTGTGTTTTCATTCTCATCCTCTCCTCTTGTGTTTTCATTCTCATCCTCTCCTCCTGTGTTTTCATTCTCATCCTCTCCTCCTGTGTTTTCATTCTAATTCTCTCCTCCTGTGTTCTGATTCTCATCCTCTCATCCTGTGTTCTGATTCTCATCCTCTCCTCCTGTGTTGTGATTCTCATCCTCTCCTCCTGTGTTTTCATTCTCATCCTCTCCTCCTGTGTTCTGATTCTCATCCTCTCCTCTTGTGTTTTCATTGTCATCCTCTCCTCTTGTGTTTTCATTCTCATCCTCTCCTCCTGTGTTCTGATTCTCATCCTCTCCTCTTGTGTTTTCATTGTCATCCTCTCCTCTTGTGTTTTCATTCTCATCCTCTCCTCCTGTGTTCTGATTCTCATCCTCTCCTCTTGTGTTTTCATTCTCATCCTCTCCTTCTGTGTTTTCATTCTCATCCTCTCCTCCTGTGTTTTCATTCTCATCCTCTCCTCTTGTGTTCTGATACTCATTCTCTCCTCCTGTGTTTTCATTCTCATTCTCTCCTCCTGTGTTTTCATTCTCATCCTCTCCTCTTGTGTTTTCATTGCCATCCTCTCCATCTGTGTTTTCATTCTCATCCTCTCCTTCTGTGTTTTCATTCTCCTCCTCTCCTCCTGTGTTTTCATTCTCATCCTCTCCTCCTGTGTTTTCATTCTAATTCTCTCCTCCTGTGTTCTGATTGTCATCCTCTCATCCTGTGTTCTGATTCTCATCCTCTCCTCCTGTGTTGTGATTCTCATCCTCTCCTCCTGTGTTTTCATTCTCATCTTCTCCTCCTGTGTTCTGATTCTCATCCTCTCCTCTTGTGTTTTCATTCTCATCCTCTCCTCTTGTGTTTTCATTCTCATCCTCCTCCTGTGTTCTGATTCTCATCCTCTCCTCTTGTGTTTTCATTCTCATCCTCTCCTCTTGTGTTTTCATTCTCATCCTCTCCTCCTGTGTTCTGATTGTCATCCTCTCCTCTTGTGTTTTCATTCTCATCCTCTCTTGTGTTTTCATTGCCATCCTCTCCTCTTGTGTTTTCATTCTCATCCTCTCCTCTTGTGTTTTCATTCTCATCCTCTCCTCCTGTGTTTTCATTCTCATCCTCTCCTCCTGTGTTTTCATTCTAATTCTCTCCTCCTGTGTTCTGATTCTCATCCTCTCCTCCTGTGTTGATATTCTCATCCTCTCCTCCTGTTTTCATTGTCATCCTCTCCTCTTGTGTTGTCATTCTCATCCTCTCCTCCTGTGTTTTCATTCTCATCCTCTCCTTCTGTGTTTTCATTCTCATCCTCTCCTCCTGTGTTTTCATTCTCATCCTCTCCTCTTGTGTTTTCATTCTCATCCTCTCCTCCTGTGTTTTCATTCTCATCCTCTCCTCCTGTGTTTTCATTCTAATTCTCTCCTCCTGTGTTGTGATTCTCATCCTCTCATCCTGTGTTGTGATTCTCATCCTCTCCTCCTGTGTTGTGATTCTCATCCTCTCCTCCTGTGTTTTCATTCTCATCCTCTCCTCCTGTGTTCTGATTCTCATCCTCTCCTCCTGTGTTTTCATTCTCATCCTCTCCTCCTGTGTTCTGATTCTCATCCTCTCCTCTTGTGTTTTCATTCTCATCCTCTCCTCTTGTATTTTCATTCTCATTCTCTCCTCCTGTGTTTTCATTCTCATCTTCTCCTCCTGTGTTGTGATTCTCCTCCTCTCCTCCTGTGTTTTCATTCTCATCCTCTCCTCCTGTGTTTTCATTCGCATCCTCTCCTTCTGTGTTTTCATTCTCATCCTCCTCCTGTGTTCTGATTCTCATCCTCTCCTCTTGTGTTTTCATTCTCATCCTCTCCTCTTGTGTTTTCATTCTCATCCTCTCCTCCTGTGTTCTGATTGTCATCCTCTCCTCTTGTGTTTTCATTCTCATCCTCTCTTGTGTTTTCATTGCCATCCTCTCCTCCTGTGTTTTCATTCTCATCCTCTCCTCCTGTGTTTTCATTCTCATCCTCTCCTCTTGTGTTTTCATTCTCATCCTCTCCTCTTGTGTTTTCATTCTCATCCTCTCCTCCTGTGTTTTCATTCTCATCCTCTCCTCCTGTGTTTTCATTCTAATTCTCTCCTCCTGTGTTCTGATTCTCATCCTCTCCTCCTGTGTTGATATTCTCATCCTCTCCTCCTGTTTTCATTGTCATCCTCTCCTCTTGTGTTGTCATTCTCATCCTCTCCTCCTGTGTTTTCATTCTCATCCTCTCCTTCTGTGTTTTCATTCTCATCCTCTCCTCCTGTGTTTTCATTCTCATCTTCTCCTCTTGTGTTTTCATTCTCATCCTCTCCTCTTGTGTTTTCATTCTCATCCTCTCCTCCTGTGTTTTCATTCTCATCCTCTCCTCCTGTGTTTTCATTCTAATTCTCTCCTCCTGTGTTCTGATTCTCATCCTCTCATCCTGTGTTCTGATTCTCATCCTCTCCTCCTGTGTTGTGATTCTCATCCTCTCCTCCTGTGTTTTCATTCTCATCCTCTCCTCCTGTGTTCTGATTCTCATCCTCTCCTCTTGTGTTTTCATTGTCATCCTCTCCTCTTGTGTTTTCATTCTCATCCTCTCCTCCTGTGTTCTGATTCTCATCCTCTCCTCTTGTGTTTTCATTGTCATCCTCTCCTCTTGTGTTTTCATTCTCATCCTCTCCTCCTGTGTTCTGATTCTCATCCTCTCCTCTTGTGTTTTCATTCTCATCCTCTCCTTCTGTGTTTTCATTCTCATCCTCTCCTCCTGTGTTTTCATTCTCATCCTCTCCTCCTGTGTTGTGATTCTCCTCCTCTCCTCCTGTGTTTTCATTCTCATCCTCTCCTCTTGTGTTCTGATACTCATTCTCTCCTCCTGTGTTTTCATTCTCATCCTCTCCTCCTGTGTTGTGATTCTCCTCCTCTCCTCCTGTGTTTTCATTCTCATCCTCTCCTCTTGTGTTCTGATACTCATTCTCTCCTCCTGTGTTTTCATTCTCATTCTCTCCTCCTGTGTTTTCATTCTCATCCTCTCCTCTTGTGTTTTCATTGCCATCCTCTCCATCTGTGTTTTCATTCTCATCCTCTCCTTCTGTGTTTTCATTCTCCTCCTCTCCTCCTGTGTTTTCATTCTCATCCTCTCCTCCTGTGTTTTCATTCTAATTCTCTCCTCCTGTGTTCTGATTGTCATCCTCTCATCCTGTGTTCTGATTCTCATCCTCTCCTCCTGTGTTGTGATTCTCATCCTCTCCTCCTGTGTTTTCATTCTCATCTTCTCCTCCTGTGTTCTGATTCTCATCCTCTCCTCTTGTGTTTTCATTCTCATCCTCTCCTCTTGTGTTTTCATTCTCATCCTCCTCCTGTGTTCTGATTCTCATCCTCTCCTCTTGTGTTTTCATTCTCATCCTCTCCTCTTGTGTTTTCATTCTCATCCTCTCCTCCTGTGTTCTGATTGTCATCCTCTCCTCTTGTGTTTTCATTCTCATCCTCTCTTGTGTTTTCATTGCCATCCTCTCCTCCTGTGTTTTCATTCTCATCCTCTCCTCCTGTGTTTTCATTCTCATCCTCTCCTCTTGTGTTTTCATTCTCATCCTCTCCTCTTGTGTTTTCATTCTCATCCTCTCCTCCTGTGTTTTCATTCTCATCCTCTCCTCCTGTGTTTTCATTCTAATTCTCTCCTCCTGTGTTCTGATTCTCATCCTCTCCTCCTGTGTTGATATTCTCATCCTCTCCTCCTGTTTTCATTGTCATCCTCTCCTCTTGTGTTGTCATTCTCATCCTCTCCTCCTGTGTTTTCATTCTCATCCTCTCCTTCTGTGTTTTCATTCTCATCCTCTCCTCCTGTGTTTTCATTCTCATCCTCTCCTCTTGTGTTTTCATTCTCATCCTCTCCTCCTGTGTTTTCATTCTCATCCTCTCCTCCTGTGTTTTCATTCTAATTCTCTCCTCCTGTGTTGTGATTCTCATCCTCTCATCCTGTGTTGTGATTCTCATCCTCTCCTCCTGTGTTGTGATTCTCATCCTCTCCTCCTGTGTTTTCATTCTCATCCTCTCCTCCTGTGTTCTGATTCTCATCCTCTCCTCCTGTGTTTTCATTCTCATCCTCTCCTCCTGTGTTCTGATTCTCATCCTCTCCTCTTGTGTTTTCATTCTCATCCTCTCCTCTTGTATTTTCATTCTCATCCTCTCCTCCTGTGTTTTCATTCTCATCCTCTCCTCCTGTGTTGTGATTCTCCTCCTCTCCTCCTGTGTTTTCATTCTCATCCTCTCCTCCTGTGTTTTCATTCGCATCCTCTCCTTCTGTGTTTTCATTCTCATCCTCCTCCTGTGTTCTGATTCTCATCCTCTCCTCTTGTGTTTTCATTCTCATCCTCTCCTCTTGTGTTTTCATTCTCATCCTCTCCTCCTGTGTTCTGATTGTCATCCTCTCCTCTTGTGTTTTCATTCTCATCCTCTCTTGTGTTTTCATTGCCATCCTCTCCTCCTGTGTTTTCATTCTCATCCTCTCCTCCTGTGTTTTCATTCTCATCCTCTCCTCTTGTGTTTTCATTCTCATCCTCTCCTCTTGTGTTTTCATTCTCATCCTCTCCTCCTGTGTTTTCATTCTCATCCTCTCCTCCTGTGTTTTCATTCTAATTCTCTCCTCCTGTGTTCTGATTCTCATCCTCTCCTCCTGTGTTGATATTCTCATCCTCTCCTCCTGTTTTCATTGTCATCCTCTCCTCTTGTGTTGTCATTCTCATCCTCTCCTCCTGTGTTTTCATTCTCATCCTCTCCTTCTGTGTTTTCATTCTCATCCTCTCCTCCTGTGTTTTCATTCTCATCCTCTCCTCTTGTGTTTTCATTCTCATCCTCTCCTCCTGTGTTTTCATTCTCATCCTCTCCTCCTGTGTTTTCATTCTAATTCTCTCCTCCTGTGTTGTGATTCTCATCCTCTCATCCTGTGTTGTGATTCTCATCCTCTCCTCCTGTGTTGTGATTCTCATCCTCTCCTCCTGTGTTTTCATTCTCATCCTCTCCTCCTGTGTTCTGATTCTCATCCTCTCCTCCTGTGTTTTCATTCTCATCCTCTCCTCCTGTGTTCTGATTCTCATCCTCTCCTCTTGTGTTTTCATTCTCATCCTCTCCTCTTGTATTTTCATTCTCATCCTCTCCTCCTGTGTTTTCATTCTCATCCTCTCCTCCTGTGTTGTGATTCTCCTCCTCTCCTCCTGTGTTTTCATTCTCATCCTCTCCTCCTGTGTTTTCATTCGCATCCTCTCCTTCTGTGTTTTCATTCTCATCCTCTCCTGTGTTTTCATTCTCATCCTCTCCTCTTGTGTTTTCATTCTCATCCTCTCCTCCTGTGTTTTCATTCTCATCCTCTCCTCCTGTGTTTTCATACTAATTCTCTCCTCCTGTGTTCTGATTCTCATCCTCTCATCCTGTGTTCTGATTCTCATCCTCTCCTTCTGTGTTTTCATTCTCATCCTCTCCTCCTGTGTTTTCATTCTCATCTTCTCCTCTTGTGTTTTCATTCTCATCCTCTCCTCTTGTGTTTTCATTCTCATCCTCTCCTCCTGTGTTTTCATTCTCATCCTCTCCCCCTGTGTTTTCATTCTAATTCTCTCCTCCTGTGTTCTGATTCTCATCCTCTCATCCTGTGTTCTGATTCTCATCCTCTCCTCCTGTGTTGTGATTCTCATCCTCTCCTCCTGTGTTTTCATTCTCATCCTCTCCTCCTGTGTTCTGATTCTCATCCTCTCCTCTTGTGTTTACATTGTCATCCTCTCCTCTTGTGTTTTCATTCTCATCCTCTCCTCCTGTGTTCTGATTCTCATCCTCTCCTCTTGTGTTTTCATTGTCATCCTCTCCTCTTGTGTTTTCATTCTCATCCTCTCCTCCTGTGTTCTGATTCTCATCCTCTCCTCTTGTGTTTTCATTCTCATCCTCTCCTCTTGTGTTTTCATTCTCATCCTCTCCTCCTGTGTTTTCATTCTCATCCTCTCCTCCTGTGTTGTGATTCTCCTCCTCTCCTCCTGTGTTTTCATTCTCATCCTCTCCTCTTGTGTTCTGATACTCATTCTCTCCTCCTGTGTTTTCATTCTCATCCTCTCCTCCTGTGTTGTGATTCTCCTCCTCTCCGCCTGTGTTTTCATTCTCATCCTCTCCTCTTGTGTTCTGATACTCATCCTCTCCTCCTGTGTTTTCATTCTCATTCTCTCCTCCTGTGTTTTCATTCTCATCCTCTCCTCTTGTGTTTTCATTGCCATCCTCTCCATCTGTGTTTTCATTCTCATCCTCTCCTTCTGTGTTTTCATTCTCATCCTCTCCTCCTGTGTTTTCATTCTCATCCTCTCCTCCTGTGTTTTCATTCTAATTCTCTCCTCCTGTGTTCTGATTGTCATCCTCTCATCCTGTGTTCTGATTCTCATCCTCTCCTCCTGTGTTGTGATTCTCATCCTCTTCTCCTGTGTTTTCATTCTCATCTTCTCCTCCTGTGTTCTGATTCTCATCCTCTCCTCCTGTGTTGTGATTCTCCTCCTCTCCGCCTGTGTTTTCATTCTCATCCTCTCCTCTTGTGTTCTGATACTCATCCTCTCCTCCTGTGTTTTCATTCTCATTCTCTCCTCCTGTGTTTTCATTCTCATCCTCTCCTCTTGTGTTTTCATTGCCATCCTCTCCATCTGTGTTTTCATTCTCATCCTCTCCTTCTGTGTTTTCATTCTCATCCTCTCCTCCTGTGTTTTCATTCTCATCCTCTCCTCCTGTGTTTTCATTCTAATTCTCTCCTCCTGTGTTCTGATTGTCATCCTCTCATCCTGTGTTCTGATTCTCATCCTCTCCTCCTGTGTTGTGATTCTCATCCTCTCCTCCTGTGTTTTCATTCTCATCTTCTCCTCCTGTGTTCTGATTCTCATCCTCTCCTCTTGTGTTTTCATTCTCATCCTCTCCTCTTGTGTTTTCATTCTCATCCTCCTCCTGTGTTCTGATTCTCATCCTCTCCTCTTGTGTTTTCATTCTCATCCTCTCCTCTTGTGTTTTCATTCTCATCCTCTCCTCCTGTGTTCTGATTCTCATCCTCTCCTCTTGTGTTTTCATTCTCATCCTCTCCTCTTGTGTTTTCATTCTCATCCTCTCTTGTGTTTTCATTGCCATCCTCTCCTCCTGTGTTTTCATTCTCATCCTCTCCTCCTGTGTTTTCATTCTCATCCGCTCCTCTTGTGTTTTCATTCTCATCCTCTCCTCTTGTGTTTTCATTCTCATCCCCTCCTCCTGTGTTTTCATTCTCATCCTCTCCTCCTGTGTTTTCATTCTAATTCTCTCCTCCTGTGTTCTGATTCTCATCCTCTCCTCCTGTGTTGATATTCTCATCCTCTCCTCCTGTGTTTTCATTCTCATTCTCTCCCCCTGTGTTTTCATTCTCATCCTCTCCTCTTGTGTTTTCATTGCCATCCTCTCCATCTGTGTTTTCATTCTCATCCACTCCTTCTCTATTTTCATTCTCATCCTCTCCTCCTGTGTTTTCATTCTCATCCTCTCCTGTGTTTTCATTCTAATTCTCTCCTCCTGTGTTCTGATTGTCATCCTCTCATCCTGTGTTCTGATTCTCATCCTCTCCTCCTGTGTTGTGATTCTCATCCTCTCCTCCTGTGTTTTCATTCTCATCTTCTCCTCCTGTGTTCTGATTCTCATCCTCTCCTCTTGTGTTTTCATTCTCATCCTCTCCTCTTGTGTTTTCATTCTCATCCTCCTCCTGTGTTCTGATTCTCATCCTCTCCTCTTGTGTTTTCATTCTCATCCTCTCCTCTTGTGTTTTCATTCTCATCCTCTCCTCCTGTGTTCTGATTCTCATCCTCTCCTCTTGTGTTTTCATTCTCATCCTCTCCTCTTGTGTTTTCATTCTCATCCTCTCTTGTGTTTTCATTCTCATCCCCTCCTCCTGTGTTTTCATTCTCATCCTCTCCTCCTGTGTTTTCATTCTAATTCTCTCCTCCTGTGTTCTGATTCTCATCCTCTCCTCCTGTGTTGATATTCTCATCCTCTCCTCCTGTGTTTTCATTCTCATTCTCTCCCCCTGTGTTTTCATTCTCATCCTCTCCTCTTGTGTTTTCATTGCCATCCTCTCCATCTGTGTTTTCATTCTCATCCACTCCTTCTGTATTTTCATTCTCATCCTCTCCTCCTGTGTTTTCATTCTCATCCTCTCCTGTGTTTTCATTCTAATTCTCTCCTCCTGTGTTCTGATTGTCATCCTCTCATCCTGTGTTCTGATTCTCATCCTCTCCTCCTGTGTTGTGATTCTCATCCTCTCCTCCTGTGTTTTCATTCTCATCTTCTCCTCCTGTGTTCTGATTCTCATCCTCTCCTCTTGTGTTTTCATTCTCATCCTCTCCTCTTGTGTTTTCATTCTCATCCTCCTCCCGTGTTCTGATTCTCATCCTCTCCTCTTGTGTTTTCATTCTCATCCTCTCCTCTTGTGTTTTCATTCTCATCCTCTCCTCCTGTGTTCTGATTCTCATCCTCTCCTCTTGTGTTTTCATTCTCATCCTCTCCTCTTGTGTTTTCATTCTCATCCTCTCTTGTGTTTTCATTGCCATCCTCTCCTCCTGTGTTTTCATTCTCATCCTCTCCTCCTGTGTTTTCATTCTCATCCTCTCCTCTTGTGTTTTCATTCTCATCCTCTCCTCTTGTGTTTTCATTCTCATCCTCTCCTCCTGTGTTTTCATTCTCATCCTCTCCTCCTGTGTTGTGATTCTCATCCTCTCCTCCTGTGTTCTGATTCTCATCCTCTCCTCTTGTGTTTTCATTCTCATCCTCCCCTCTTGTGTTCTGATACTCATTCTCTCCTCCTGTGTTTTCATTCTCATCCTCTCCTCTTGTGTTTTCATTGCCATCCTCTCCTCCTGTGTTTTCATTCTCATCCTCTCCTTCTGTGTTTTCATTCTCATCCTCTCCTCCTGTGTTTTCATTCTCATCCTCTCCTCTTGTCTTTTCATTCTCATCCTCTCCTCCTGTGTTTTCATTCTCATCCTCTCCTTCTGTGTTTTCATTCTCATCCTCTCCTCCTGTGTTTTCATTCTCATCCTCTCCTCTTGTGTTTTCATTCTCATCCTCTCCTCCTGTGTTTTCATTCTCATCCTCTCCTCCTGTGTTTTCATTCTAATTCTCTCCTCCTGTGTTCTGATTCTCATCCTCTCATCCTGTGTTCTGATTCTCATCCTCTCATCTTGTGTTGTGATTCTCCTCCTCTCCTCCTGTGTTTTCATTCTCATCCTCTCCTCCTGTGTTCTGATTCTCATCCTCTCCTCTTGTGTTTTCATTCTCATCCTCTCCTCTTGTGTTTTCATTCTCATCCTCTCCTCCTGTGTTTTCATTCTAATTCTCTCCTCCTGTGTTCTGATTCTCGTCCTCTCATCCTGTGTTGTGATTCTCATCCTCTCCTTCTGTGTTGTAATTCTCATTCTCTCCTCCTGTGTTTTCATTCTCATTCTCTCCTCCTGTGTTTTCATTCTCATCCTCTCCTCTTGTGTTTTCATTGCCATCCTCTCCATCTGTGTTTTCATTCTCCTCCTCTCCTCCTGTGTTTTCATTCTCATCCTCTCTTGTGTTATGATACTCATTCTCTCCTCCTGTGTTTTCATTCTAATTCTCTCCTCCTGTGTTTTCATTCTCATCCTCTCCTCCTGTGTTCTGATTCTCATCCTCTCCTCTTGTGTTTTCATTCTCATCCTCCCCTCTTGTGTTCTGATACTCATTCTCTCCTCCTGTGTTTTCATTCTCATCCTCTCCTCTTGTGTTTTCATTGCCATCCTCTCCTCCTGTGTTTTCATTCTCATCCTCTCCTTCTGTGTTTTCATTCTCATCCTCTCCTCCTGTGTTTTCATTCTCATCCTCTCCTCTTGTCTTTTCATTCTCATCCTCTCCTCCTGTGTTTTCATTCTCATCCTCTCCTTCTGTGTTTTCATTCTCATCCTCTCCTCCTGTGTTTTCATTCTCATCCTCTCCTCTTGTGTTTTCATTCTCATCCTCTCCTCCTGTGTTTTCATTCTCATCCTCTCCTCCTGTGTTTTCATTCTAATTCTCTCCTCCTGTGTTCTGATTCTCATCCTCTCATCCTGTGTTCTGATTCTCATCCTCTCATCTTGTGTTGTGATTCTCCTCCTCTCCTCCTGTGTTTTCATTCTCATCCTCTCCTCCTGTGTTCTGATTCTCATCCTCTCCTCTTGTGTTTTCATTCTCATCCTCTCCTCTTGTGTTTTCATTCTCATCCTCTCCTCCTGTGTTTTCATTCTAATTCTCTCCTCCTGTGTTCTGATTCTCGTCCTCTCATCCTGTGTTGTGATTCTCATCCTCTCCTTCTGTGTTGTAATTCTCATCCTCTCCTTCTGTGTTGTGATTCTCATCCTCTCCTCCTGTCTTTTCATTCTCATCCTCTCTTGTGTTTTCATTGCCATCCTCTCATCCTGTGTTTTCATTCTCATCCTCTCCTTCTGTGTTTTCATTCTCATCCTCTCCTCCTGTCTTTTTATTCTCATCCTCTCCTTTTGTGTTTTCATTCTCATCCTCTCCTCCTGTGTTTTCATTCTCATCTTCTCCTCTTGTGTTTTCATTCTCATCCTCTCCTCTTGTGTTTTCATTCTCATCCTCTCCTCCTGTGTTTTCATTCTCATCCTCTCCTCCTGTGTTTTCATTCTAATTCTCTCCTCCTGTGTTCTCATTCTCATCCTCTCATCCTGTGTTCTGATTCTCATCCTCTCCTCCTGTGGTGTGATTCTCATCCTCTCCTCCTGTGTTTTCATTCTCATCCTCTCCTCCTGTGTTTTGATTCTCATCCTCTCCTCTTGTGTTTTCATTGTCATCCTCTCCTCTTGTGTTTTCATTCTCATCCTCTCCTCCTGTGTTGTGATTCTCCTCCTCTCCTCCTGTGTTTTCATTCTCATCCTCTCCTCCTGTGTTCTGATACTCATTCTCTCCTCCTGTGTTTTCATTCTCATTCTCTCCTCCTGTGTTTTCATTCTCATCCTCTCCTCTTGTGTTTTCATTGCCATCCTCTCCTCCTGTGTTTTCATTCTCATCCTCTCCTGTGTTTTCATTCTCATCCTCTCCTCCTGTGTTTTCATTCTCATCCTCTCCTCCTGTGTTTTCATTCTCATCCTCTCCTCTTGTGTTCTGATACTCATTCTCTCCTCCTGTGTTTTCATTCTCATTCTCTCCTCCTGTGTTTTCATTCTCATCCTCTCCTCTTGTGTTTTCATTGCCATCCTCTCCATCTGTGTTTTCATTCTCATCCTCTCCTTATGTGTTTTCATTCTCATCCTCTCCTCCTGTGTTTTCATTCTCATCCTCTCCTCTTGTGTTTTCATTCTCATCTTCTCCTCCTGTGTTTTCATTCTCATTCTCTCCTCCTGTGTTTTCATTCTCATCCTCTCCTCTTGTGTTTTCATTGCCATCCTCTCCTCCTGTGTTTTCATTCTCATCCTCTCCTGTGTTTTCATTCTCATCCTCTCCTCCTGTGTTTTCATTCTCATCCTCTCCTCCTGTGTTTTCATTCTCATCCTCTCCTCTTGTGTTCTGATACTCATTCTCTCCTCCTGTGTTTTCATCCTCATTCTCTCCTCCTGTGTTTTCATTCTCATCCTCTCCTCTTGTGTTTTCATTGCCATCCTCTCCATCTGTGTTTTCATTCTCATCCTCTCCTTATGTGTTTTCATTCTCATCCTCTCCTCCTGTGTTTTCATTCTCATCCTCTCCTCTTGTGTTTTCATTCTCATCTTCTCCTCCTGTGTTTTCATTCTCATCCTCTCCTCCTGTGTTTTCATTCTAATTCTCTCCTCCTGTGTTCTGATTCTCATCCTCTCATCCTGTGTTGTGATTCTCATCCTCTCCTCCTGTGTTGTGATTCTCATCCTCTCCTCCTGTGTTTTCATTCTCATCCTCTCCTCCTGTGTTCTGATTCTCATCCTCTCCTCTTGTGTTTTCATTCTCATCCTCCCCTCTTGTGTTCTGATACTCATTCTCTCCTCCTGTGTTTTCATTCTCATCCTCTCCTCTTGTGTTCTGATACTCATTCTCTCCTCCTGTGTTTTCATTCTCATCCTCTCCTCTTGTGTTTTCATTGCCATCCTCTCCTCCTGTGTTTTCATTCTCATCCTCTCCTCTTGTGTTTTCATTCTCATCCTCTCCTCCTGTGTTTTCATTCTCATCCTCTCCTCCTGTGTTATGATTCTCCTCCTCTCCTCCTGTGTTTTCATTCTCATCCTCTCCGCTTGTGTTCTGATACTCATTCTCTCCTCCTGTGTTTTCATTCTCATCCTCTCCTCTTGTGTTTTCATTGCCATCCTCTCCTCCTGTGTTTTCATTCTCATCCCCTCCTCTTGTGTTTTCATTCTCATCCTCTCCTCCTGTGTTTTCATTCTCATCCTCTCCTCCTGTGTTTTCATTCTAATTCTCTCCTCCTGTGTTCTGATTCTCATCCTCTTCTCCTGTGTTTTCATTCTCATCCTCTCCTCTTGTGTTCTGATACTCATTCTCTCCTCCTGTGTTTTCATTCTCATCCTCTCCTTCTGTGTTTTCATTCTAATCCTCTCCTCCTGTGTTTTCATTCTCATCCTCTCCTCCTGTGTTGTGATTCTCCTCGTCTCCTCCTGTGTTATGATTCTCCTCCTGTGTTTTCATTCTCATCCTCTCCTCTTGTGTTTTCATTCTCATTCTCTCCTCCTGTGTTTTCATTCTAAGTCTCTCCTCCTGTGTTCTGATACTCATCCTCTCCTCTTGTGTTTTCATTCTCATTCTCTCCTCTTGTGTTCTGATACTCATTCTCTCCTTCTGTGTTTTCATTCTCATCCTCTCCTCTTGTTTTTTCATTGCCATCCTCTCCTCCTGTGTTTTCATTCTCATCCTCTCCTCTTGTGTTTTCATTCTCATCCTCTCCTCCTGTGTTTTCATTCTCATCCTCTCCTCCTGTGTTCTGATTCTCATCCTCTCATCCTGTGTTCTGATTCTCATCCTCTCCTCCTGTGTTGTGATTCTCATCCTCTCCTCCTGTGTTGTGATTCTCATCCTCTCCTCCTGTGTTGTGATTCTCATCCTCTCCTCCTATGTTCTGATTCTCATCCTCTCCTCCTGTGTTCTGATTCTCATCCTCTCCTCCTGTGTTTTCATTCTCATCTTCTCCTGTGTTGTGATTCTCATCCTGTGTTGCCACCTCATGAAGCTGGGTTAGTTTTCCATTATTAGCAGAAGATCTCAGAGTGACCTGAGGAAGTATGACGAAACAAACTGTATTTAAACAGTCAGTTTAATTTGTATAGAACCAAATCATAACTTTAGTTATCTCAGAAACTAATGAAGTCACCTGATAAGTAGTGAACCTTCAAAGGACATTCTACACATGTAGATGATGGAAACGGTGATGTTGATATGAGAAGCCAGCGTTTGTTAGTCTATTCCATTTATTTAGGTGAAGGCAGAGCAACCAATACCTCTAACAGCTGCCTATCTGTGTGTGTGTGTGTGTGTGTGTGTGTGTGTGTGTGTGTGTGTGTGTGTGTGTGTGTGTGTGTGTGTGTGTGTGTGTGTGTGTGTGTGTACAGGTGTGTAACAGTAATGGGAACTGCCACTGTAATGGAGGCTGGGCCCCGCCCTTCTGTGAGAAGCCAGGGCTCGGCGGCAGCGTGGACAGTGGGCCGGTCCAGTCTGACAGTGAGTTGTCATCATGTGGCTAAATGTCAGTCAGGTTCAGGTTTTCTGTCCTCTGCTGCTCTGTTGTTCCCCAGCAGGTCAAGATTCTAGTCAATGGATCACATGACAGTAGGAACTGGGGATCACATGAATGTTAAATGAACTCCACATGAAAGGCGGTAGGATGGTTGGGCATGTGGCAGAAGACCCCATCACATTGTGAAGTGGATCTGGGTTACTTCCAGATCCCAGAAATTGTTTCTTCTTTATGTTTTTGTAATTTATGCATGAGCCATGACCCTGAATGGAAGGACATGAAAGAACTCAACAGATTCAGGAGTAAAATTGGATCCATGTCCTAGTTTTACTTTCATTCATACAGTATGCTCTCCTGCAGCCATGTGTTATGTTTCCTGTTAGGTGTTTCAGTTCCACAGCCGACTATGATGAGGATAGCTTTATTAGGTTAGGTCAGTAACATGGCCCGTTTTTATCTGTCTGTTTCTCCTCCTGATCTGTGTATGTTTTCAGCATGTTGTTGGTTCAGATCACAGAAACGGGACAAACAGGACAGCCGTATCCATGTGAACATGTGTGGGCGTGTCTCCACAGGTCAGGTGGAGCTGGTGGGGGGGCTGCTGTTTGCCTTCCTGGTGGTCTTACCTGCTGTGTTGCTGCTCTTCTACTGCTACAGGATCAAGACTTCATATTACCATAAGTGGCTTTCCCAGAGAGAGAAGAACAAGAACAACCGGTACTCTGTCTGTCTGTCTGTCTGTCTGTCTGTCTGTCTGTCTGTCTGTCTGTCTGTCTGTCCGTCCGTCCGTCCGTCCGTCCGTCCGTCTGTCTGTCCGTCTGCTGAAAACAGATTAAATCAGGAAAAGTCATTTATATGTCAGACATAACAGACTAACTCATAAACTGTAACTCAGTCATAATTTTTACAAACCTTTTGTTTGTTTGTTTGTTTAGTTTTAGTTTTTTGTTTTAGTTTATTAACTTTATTTTCATCAGGGACCGTGTACAAATACATTAGTCTCAAGGAAGAGAGAAGATGCTTTGCACCAGATTTAGCTACTAGCTAATTTCCATCTGCAGTCCCTGGGCAGGTGATCAAGAACATTCATACACAAACCACAACACACTACACAAAAAACACAGTACAAACACAAAAACACATCATTGTAAAATATAAAAGCAAGTTGTCATGATTTAAAATTAATGTTGACAAGACTGATTACTTAAAATCCATTTCTTAACCTCACGTTAGAAAATATGGAAGTCAGGGCAGATTTTCAGATTGACGGGAAGCTTATTCCATTCTTTGATAGCTCTATGTGAGATGTTTGTTTGTTTGTTTGTTGGAAGACTTCACACTAACACCTCATGGTGTTTGTTTTATTAGTAGTGCAATTATATTTTATTTTATTTCAGCTGTACAGAAAGGTGATAGTTGAAGTAGATCTGTGCTGGTTTAATGTTTCTTATGGTTTCAGAGGAAACTACCTGCTGTGACTTCTGCAGACTAACCTACTGTAGGAAGAAGACATGAACAACATTCAGTCATGATGGCTGAAATACTTCTGTTGTTCATTATAATGTTCCTGCATTAGACTCTTCAGTAGTGTTCATTTAATCAGCTGTATTTTGAATGTAGTCTCAGTCCTGAGTCACATGACCTCATCAGTTGTATATTTAGTCACATGATCCTGTTTTTAATCCAGTTTTAAAACATTTTAGTTTTATTGAATCAAAGAAAACCATCAGTATTTTAGTCTAGTTTAATAAAAGTGTTGACATTTGAGTCTTTTCTAAGAAATCAGCTTATTATTAACATTTCAGACCAAACCAATATTTTTGATCATTTTCCTCTGATTTCACTGATTCCACGTCAGATTTATCTGATCATTATCTGATAAAAACAGGTTGAAGGATTCAGAATGCAGCTTTGCACAAAGTGTCTGGTCTGATGATGTCACTTTAAGGAATACATCCAGACATGGAACATGTTCTGATTGGCTGATTCATTTTGAACCACGCCCAGCTCCAAGCCAGAGAGCCGGGCTTCTTACCCATTTAAAGTTTGACAATAGGTTGAGATGGTTTCAGCCCCAAAACCTCTAATCATTGGTTTACAGATAAAACTGTGAGACTCTGAGGTCCAGATATCCTGAGGGACCTTCAGAGGGAACCAGATACTAGATAGTTCCATCAGTCTTTGGTCCCTATACCCAGGTCAGACCAGCTACTAGATGGTTCCATCAGTCTTTGGTCCTTATACCCAGGTCAGACCAGCTACTAGATGGTTCCATCAGTCTTTGGTCCCTATACCCAGGTCAGACCACCGATTGGTACATCAGGATCGTTCTTTAGGACCCAGACCCCACCCCCCAGTAATGATCTGTCCTGCAACTGGGCTGACCAGGGACATTTTTCCAGGCCATTTTCTTTGCCCCAGTCTGATGCCAACATGTGTGGGGATAGGAGAATGAGAGGCCATTTGTCCTTTAAGGTGCTGTATAGATATATATTTAATATATTTACATTTCCCATCATTGATTGGACATTGATTAAAAATGAATCACAGAGATTAGGTGGAAACATGTATTCATATGGTTGATTGTCCTCTCTCTCTATCTATCTATGAACATATCATCATGCAGACACATCTGTCTGCATGAGAGGGGAACCCAACAAAAACTGACAGGAGAAGGAAATGAATCATATACAGAGGAAAATATTTAAAGGAAAGGAAGGAAAGAGTGGATGGAAGAGCAGGAAAGATTTAAAGAAATGAGAAAGGGAAAAAGGAAGGATGGAAGGAAGGAGAGGTGCTCAGGTCTCTCCATCAGCATACATGTCATCATCAGGACCAAATGAAATCCATGTCTTGATAAACCTCAGAGCTGCCTTTATGAGCGCTGCCATAACCTCAGCCTCGTCATCACGCCGGCTGAGTTAGAGCTCTGGAAACTTCCACTGTGATTTACAGAACAGAGATGTGTCTGGACTGGATCCAGCAGGGACCAGGGTAAATACTGGAGATACTGGGTGTCAGAGAGGTTTTACAGTAACAGCAGCTACAATGAGACGCTGTGATGATGACGAGGACCTATATGTACTGTATAGAGTATATGTACTATATAGAGTATATGTACTGTATAGAGTATATGTACTGTATAGAGTATATGTACTGTATAGAGTATATGTACTGTATAGAGTATATGTACTGTATAGAGTATATGAGTATATGTACTGTATAGAGTATATGTACTGTATAGAGTATATGTACTGTATAGAGTATATGAGTATATGTACTGTATAGAGTATATGTACTGTATAGAGTATATGTACTGTATAGAGTATATGTACTGTATAGAGTATATGAGTATATGTACTGTATAGAGTATATGTACTGTATAGAGTATATGAGTATATGTACTGTATAGAGTATATGAGTATATGTACTGTATAGAGTATATGTACTGTATAGAGTATCAGTACTGTATGTACTGTATAGAGTATATATACTGTATAGAGTACATGTACTGTATAGAGTACATGTACTGTATAGAGTATATGTACTGTATAGAGTATCAGTACTGTATAGAGTATCAGTACTGTATGTACTGTATAGAGTATATATACTGCATAGAGTACATGTACTGTATAGAGTACATGTACTGTATAGAGTATATGTACTGTATAGAGTATATGTACTGTATAGAGTATCAGTATATTTAGTATATACACTGACCTGAGTTCATGTGCACCTCTGCAGTCTAAATCAACCCAATGCAACAGTTAGAGGAACAGGTGAGCCATTATCTGCTCACAGCCGCGCTGATGGAAACTGTCCACTAACATCTCTGGAGCTTCACAGTCAAACATTACAGCATAACATTACAGCACTCTGCACCTGAAGGAGATGCAGATAGTTTAGAACACAGAAAATGACTCCATAGAGCTCCATTATTGTCATCTAAGGTTCCAGACGCCCTGAGATCCCACATTCATTTATAGAGACGTCAATATGCCCTCATTCAGGCTGTAATCTTCACTGTGGCCTCTCAGCTACAGTTTTAGTGCACACCCTGTCTGAGGAAGGATTAGCAGCTCGTGCACATGATCAATGAGAACTCTCTGTGTTCACTGGTTAGGAACGCCGTTTCACTGCGAAGCTCCAGAAATGTTTTATGGACTGACAAACTTCACCTGACGTCCAATCAGTTCCATCAGCATGAAGGAGAGGAGAACAGTTCCTTTAATCCTTCATTGATGAAGTGTTTATTATGTATGACAGACTGCAGTTATCCCTGTTGTACTGGGTTAGTTTCTGCTAGTGACTGGTGAAAGGATGAAAGAAGAAGAACCCTGAGGGTAGAAGGTGGCCTGTGCCTCAATAATCAGTGTTTTTATATTTATAGAACAATAATTACATCATCATCAACTGCAGCTGCCCTCAGCTTCACAGAGCCTTTAGCCTCGTTTAGCTCATTGTTTCGGTTTTATAGCCCACCTCTCCCATCAACCCTGGTCCAATCAGCAACAGGCCACTGTTCTCCTTGAAAAAGGCCCCCGACTCAGCAGCAGCTTGCAGTTAGCAGGAATGACCATTCACTGTCAGTCACAAGTCAACCTACAGACTGCAGGAGAAACCATGTGTTCAAACAGCTGCTAAATGTTAACACACACGGAGCAGACAAGAACTGAATGCTAACTGTACCTGCTGTATAAACAGGAAGCTGTTTGTTAACACATTGGTGATATCAACTTTTATAAGGTGACAAAAGTCTGTGTTATATTTTCATCCTGATCCCTCACCTCCTTGTTTCCTCCCCCATCGTGCGGGATGAGAAACTCAACATATAATCACTAACTGATGAAGAATAGGGATGAAGCAGGATTTCTTTCATGTAATTTTACAGTCTGTATTTCTCTGCTCAGGATGGAGGCGTCAGTGGAGAATGGAAAGAACGGCCATTTGAATCCTGCCTTCCACCTGAAGGTGGTGGGACCGATCAACAAAGCCAGTGGCCACAAGGGGGTGAGTGCAGTGTGAGGTAGAGACAGGAAAAGGTCAAGGAGGATGGACCAACCATGAGGTTGGCCTTCATAATAAATGACCTGATTTTACTGCAGCATGTTTTTTATTGTGTGACTATTGTGTGTTTTTACTAGTTGAGTGTGTGTTACGCATCAGTGTTAGGGGGCCTTTGTCTTTGGATCTAAGGATTGAAGGGAAAATAACAATAATAAATCAGATTCAGACATGCATCACTCTTATAGTTTTAGAAATGTCAGACAGTAGTAGTTCATTGGAAGAAATTGTATCAGGAAGTAATAGTGTTAGCCTCTTTTTGACTATGACATGCTCACATGAACATGGCTGCAGTATCTGAACCTGTCTGACTACTGATGATCTGCCAGAAAGGAAACAGCCTAAAGCTTGTTGTAAAAGTGTCATAAATACTCTGGATGATGCACAAAGAGGACAGCAAGCCTCTGGACTCAGTAAAACTGAAGGGTTTCAGTATAAATAGCTGTCTGTGGCTTTATCTTTAGGAATAAAGGACCGTATGGTGTCATCTGCAACTCAGTGAAGACTTAAATTTAAAGAACAGCACAAACCATTCTGCAGTATTTTTATGTAAACTCCTGCATGAAGTCTGAAATTATGGCCCCACATCTGCAGGCCTATATGGGAACTAAACATAGTCTGATAGCAGAATGCTAACCTGTTTGTCTTGTGCTAGCACCCTGCTAACTTGCTAAAGTCAGTCTCAGCATCACTTTTTGCTGCCGGATCTAAATAAATGTCTAAATGTTGACAGTCCTGGTTCTGACATGTTTACACATCTCTGATGTAAACAATGTTTAAATACATTTAAATGGAGGATATTTCTGTAAGGAGGAGTTCTCCCTGTTTCCATGGTAACACATGTGTCCATGTTGATTGAAGGGATGGGATGTAGTGAGGCAGGAAAGGGAGAGTGTGACGACTGGCTGATGTGCATGTCTGTGTTTAAATGGGGCTAAAATATGAGGAGCTGAGGAAACATTGACTGACTCACCTACAGTGGGTTCTAATTAATACTCTAATTACCTCATGTCTTCTTCTTTATATGTGATGTTATGATTTTAGTCATGACAGATGCAGATTCATGTATTTCAACAAAGTAGAATAGAAAAAATCAGAACTTTACTGTTTTAAATAACCATAGTGCCAATCTGACTACAGATTTCTGCGTTAACAAAGTGTACTCGAATGCACCATGAAGTCCCTGTCTGGGCTCTGTTTAAATGATTTTTAGTGCATGGTCTGAAGTCCGTGGTAGTTCATTTAGGTTATGTCCTACTCCATTTAGCTCGTTAAATGGTGCCTAATCTTATTGGAGGTAACATGGATTTTAGCAGAGTTCATTTCCATCCCCTTAAAACCAGGTGTGTCTCACCTGGAGCTTTGCTATTTAGCCAGCATCACTGGTCTTCACTGAGGGACAGGTATGTGTCCTGGTGGACCTTCTGCCTCCGTCTCCCAATCCTCTGTCCCATCAACAACTCCATCTGACTGCAGGAGGAGGAGGAGGAGGGGGGCTGCTGCACATCCCTGTGTGTGTAACAGGTGTAGTGATGAAGCCGATCACAGTCTGCAGATCCATCAGAAAAATAATCATTCTGATTAACAACTGATGGGATGCAGGTGATGGAATAATCCATCATTAATGAGGAACATATTGATGACATCACCAGCAGCAGAAACCAGAAGTGTGTCTCTGTTGTCTGTGACATTTACCCACAATGCACAGCAGCTTAACTTCATTAATGATTTAAATCTAAGACACGCCGACAGGATCTGATGTTAATGAATGTTCTGTGTTCCTCTACATATCCTAAAGGTCCCAAACAGTCCAGGTTCACATGGGGAAACAGTCCAGGTTCACACAGTGAAACAGTCCAGGTTCATACGGTGAAACAGTCCAGGTTCACATGGTGAAACAGTCCAGGTTCACACGGTGAAACAGTCCAGGTTCATACGGTGAAACAGTCCAGGTTCATACGGTGAAACAGTCCAGGTTCATACGGCGAAACAGTCCAGGTTCACACGGTGAAACAGTCCAGGTTCACACGGCGAAACAGTCCAGGTTCTCACAGTGAAACAGTCCAGTTTCATACAGTGAAACAGTCCAGGTTCTCACAGTGAAACAGTCCAGTTTCATACAGTGAAACAGTCCAGTTTCATACAGTGAAACAGTCCAGGTTCTCACAGTGAAACAGTCCAGTTTCATACAGTGAAACAGTCCAGTTTCATACAGTGAAACAGTCCAGGTTCACACAGTGAAACAGTCCAGTTTCATACAGTGAAACAGTCCAGTTTCATACAGTGAAACAGTCCAGGTTCACACAGTGAAACAGTCCAGGTTCATACAGTGAAACAGTCCAGTTTCATACAGTGAAACAGTCCAGGTTCTCACAGTGAAACAGTCCAGTTTCATACAGTGAAACAGTCCAGTTTCATACAGTGAAACAGTCCAGGTTCTCACAGTGAAACAGTCCAGTTTCATACAGTGAAACAGTCCAGTTTCATACAGTGAAACAGTCCAGGTTCACACAGTGAAACAGTCCAGTTTCATACAGTGAAACAGTCCAGTTTCATACAGTGAAACAGTCCAGGTTCACACAGTGAAACAGTCCAGGTTCATACAGTGAAACAGTCCAGGTTCACACGGTGAAACAGTCCAGGTTCATACAGTGAAACAGTCCAGGTTCACACAGTGAAACAGTCCAGGTTCATACAGTGAAACAGTCCAGGTTCACACGGTGAAACAGTCCAGGTTCATACAGTGAAACAGTCCAGGTTCACACAGTGAAACAGTCCAGGTTCATACAGTGAAACAGTCCAGGTTCACACGGTGAAACAGTCCAGGTTCATACAGTGAAACAGTCCAGATTCACACGGTGAAACAGTTTGGATTAGAACAGATGTCCTCCTGATAAATCCTGAGGCACCACTAGAGGTGACGTCAGATGTCCATGCAAGTCTCTAAATTGATGTGTGAATGAAAATGTGTGCGTGGATTCAGAGGATGTCAGAATTAATCCATACACCATTAGTGTATGTGTGTTGTGAAGCTTGTGTAACAGTAGACACTGTTACCACAGTGGGTTCTCTCAGTGACCAGTCCAGATGTTTGTTGGTAACAGTCTTTATTTAACAAAAGAAACTTAAACACACATGAACATAAACTCACAAGCTTTTCAGCTTAAACCCAGACATGTGTCTCACATCTCCAGTCTCTCTCTCTCTCTCTCTGGTTGCTCTCACTGTAACATAGAGCAACCAGTCCAAACATTAAACACCTGTCATCACATCACCATCTCTCTAACCCGCTTACCTGAACGTATCTACACCATCTCTCACCTGCAGCTGAGCACAAAACCATAACCCCACCACCACAGCCTCCTATGTAGTTTCATCTAATGCATCCTGCATACAGCAGTAAAGATACTGCAACATGACTTTAAAACAGGTTTTTGTTTCTGCTGCATCAGCATTGCTGCTGACCACACCTCAGTCAGTTTATTGGGAGCAGGACAGTTGATTTCTCCTTTGTCCTGTGATCAGGATCAACAGCTACATAATTCAAATGGATGTCATCTATATAGCAATAGTGGACCTTTCAGTGATTACCCCTAGTGGGAGCTGAACCAAGTGTAGGACCATTGTCCAGTTTGACTGGTTCTTATTTCGGTTCTACGCTTCATGCTGAACCCAGACTGGAAATTGGTTTGATGTCATATGAATTGATTTTGTATTGTGTTGGTTTTGTTTATAGATTCCTCACACCAGCAAAGAGGTCCTGCCTCTTAGACCAGGCCCTGCACCCAATGGCACCCAGCCAGTCAACATTGTGCGACCTCTGAGACCGAACCCACCTCCCCAGGGTGGTCCCCGGGACCTTAAGGTGATTCGGCCGCCTCTGCCAGCTGGCAAGCCTCCAGCAGCACCACCCAAATCCCCCTCAGCTCCAAAGAGACTCAATCCACCCAAGAAACCTCTGCCCCTCAACCCCACCAGATCTCCATTGGTAAAGACCTTTTTGACCTTCTGAACCGTAATCACCTCCCCCATGTTTCCTCTTGCCTGTAAGTGTTTACTTGTTCATGACAGTCACAGTGATCAGTTCTGGTATCCTGAAAGAAAGAATATGGCACATTTGTGGCCAGGAAACCCTTCCAATCATCAAATCACCCCATGCTCTTTGCAGTATGTTTCATTTAAAGATATGGGCTACTATATTTCTCAGTTGGGCTCCTGCACAGAAGATGCTTGAACCTAACAAACGAAGTAAAAATTAGTTATTAGTTTATGGAAGCTTTAGACAAAATAAATAAGAGGAAAATGTAAGTCCAGGATCTTCTGTCCATGTGGACCCAGTGAAGACAAACAGAGGGACAGCAGCTGGAGTTCAGCCAGAAACAGGACTGTAGTTCAACTGTTTCTTCTACTGGTAGAACTGGTAGTACTGGTAGTACTGGTAGTACTGGTAGAACTGGTAGCACTGGTAGTACTGGTAGAACTGGTAGCACTGGTAGTACTGGTAGTACTGGTAGAACTGGTAGTACTGGTAGCACTGGAAGCACTGGTAGTACTGGCTACTCTTTGATGTACTTGCTGTTACTCTACTTTAAAGTGAAGGTGTAGTATATTTTCACCACAGACTGATCTCAGGTCTGATGTTAGATGTGAATGAGGTGTTTCGACTGCATCATCGATGTAGAATGACATCATAACGTTATCATCAGTTCTACCAGCCGTTTGACTCAAAAACAGTCACAGACAGTGTTGATCTTTGTACTGTCAAAGGGAGTGAACAGACTTTTACTCTTCAAAGTAATAGGATACAGTGGAGATGACACATTATTTATATTAATATTACTGCTTACACACCTGGGCCCACATGGTTAAAAACACACAGCCAGTCAGTGACGGTTCATATGTATATCTATATGTATAATTTATATGTCTATCTCTATAAATATTTATATGTACTGTATATCATATATATATGTGAGTCATCGTGGATTTCAGTGAACCTTTTCTTAACCCCTAACCATCACAAATATTGACAGGTAAACAATTCAGTCCTGTATTAAAATCATGCCGATGATTCACAAGGCATTCTGGGAGATATCTCCTACCCCTCCTTTGGAAGTTTGCCTCTGAAAACCCTCTGTTTGGAGGGCCATATAGCCTCACACTTCACCTTCCCCTCTGTCTCAACAAGAATCAGGACGCCCTACGTGTGAACGTGCAAAACGAAGGGGTAGGACTAAGTGGTAGGGGTAGGGGGTGAACTTGGATTGGGCCTTCATCATGAAAAGGGTGCAGTCACCCCCATCGGCATAGTGGGGGCAGATATTGACTGAATCTTCATTTTGTTGAGGGTTAGCATTAAAACAAAGGTGTTTCACCTGTAGCTGACCAGTCATAACACAAAAGAAACATTTGTAAAACGTCTCCAGAGTTCAGGTTGTCTGGGTTTGTTCTCAGCATGTATGTACAAAGAAGAGGGGATCACCCCAAACATCTGTATGTGTGCTCCATTAAGCATCTAACATGTCTGCAGATTAACACAGCTAGCATTCAGGATGAGCCAGGCCTGTGTTCAGAATGGATCACTGCTGCTCACCACACAACGTATGCAGGTTAGGTCTTTAGATCTGAACCTGACCTGCTCTGACATCATGTTTACATATGATAATCTCATGAGATTAAGGCGGCTGCAGATTTTAGAGCAAAGCGCCGCAGTTGATATCCATGGACTGCAAGGCCCAGGGCATGATGGGAAATGCTAGTCTGTCACCAGATCAGAGAGATGATTGTTTAGATTTTGACTTAATATGAAAGTTTATAGAAGCTTTTCAGGATAGGAAATACTTTGATTTTATTTGTCTGACTTTGGAGGTTTATTCTGTTAATAGAATAATGATGGTAAATCTAACAGTGAGTGTGTTTTTCTGGAATCTGATTGCAGCTCTTCTCTGGTCTGTTCTGGTCTCCAGACGAGGTGCAGTTCATCCGAAAGCAGCCGTTCAGGCCTGTAAAGAAGCTCATGTTGCTTCTGACTGCAGCTAAATGCATCATCTGTACATGTAATCCAGCCCTGCTGCCACATCCAGAGCTAATGAGACAACAGTTGTCCTGTGTCGGAGTACTCTGTAGATAAATAGCGGATTTAGTCTGAGGCCTGAAGAAGTCATGAATAAAAGCTCAGGATGTTTCTTATGGGATAGCTTCTCTCATTGATTGCTGCTCTTATCATCAGTGTATCTCTGGTGTTCAATCTGGATCCAGAAACTGAGATGGAGTTCTTCTTCCTCTGAACCACATCCTTTTTCTATGTTCTGATCACCCAGATGATGTCACTAATCAATATTTCTTCTTCTTCTCCTGTAGCTGGTGTCAGAGCTGCAGCCCAGACTGTCCCTCTTCCCTCCTCAGAGGCCTCTCCCCCTCAGCCCAGCCAGAGGAGCCTCCCCCACTGTGAGTCCAGCCCGGACCCTGGTCTCCAAGCCGTCCCCAGGTCTGTTGGTCATGATGCCCCCAGCAGTGGAACCCAAACCTGTGGGCAAAGTCTCAGCCATCCCCCCTGTCAGAGCTTTCAGGTGGGCAAACACATGACGTGGACACATAGACGTAGTCCTGTACCAGGAGGGTTAGGCTCTTCTTCTCTTTCTCTGTCATTAGACAAGACTTTTATTCCTCCTGCTCAAATGAAACTTTAGATTTCACCACAATTAGTGAAGTAAACCAGTAGGTGATGAGATTCACTTCTCTCCATGTGATTGGTTCTGTCCCTAGTCAAGAATAAAGCTGTTTCTGCGCTGTCAGTTCTGGTTTGGGCTTGGGCGGAACCAAGGTATTATGATAGGCCTCCTCCCAGTGTCATCCCACTAGTCCTCCCAGGACTAGTGGGATGACACTGGGACAACAGAGGATGGCATTCCTGATCGAGAACGCTTCAGGGAATATTTTATGACTGAAGCAGGAAGGGTTTCTTGGCAGGATGCTGTCATCCAACGAGGAACATCACATCAAGACCATAACAAACGTTCACAACACTAACAGCTCATCATGGGACGATGAGATTCCGGAGCTTTCAGGGGGTGAAGGTGGAGAGTCGTCTGAGTGAAGACCGGTTGCCAGTGAAGATGGCATGTTTACTACAGACAGCAGTGTGGTCCTCAGCATCATCTTCTGCTGGCTAGAATACAGAGAAGTCACAAGCAAAAGGTTGGCGGTTTCAATAAATAGGTGCCAGGTAATTTCAGCTGGGTAAAAACTGACAGTGACAAGCACAGCTTTTCACCCAAAGTTGATCATTTCTTAACTCTCTGTGACCAGAAAAAAACGCTAAACGTGCAGAAAAGACGCTCAAAGCCTCGTCACGCTGCTGGTGTGTGTAGCGTAGTGTAAATAGGGGGTGCTCCCTTTGCAAGTAATTACAAAAATTTACTGGCCTCAGGAAAAAACACGGGCCCTTAATGTAAATCACCTTCAGCTTGAACTTAATCTGGAATCTTTTCTTTTTCTTCTCCCTCCAGACCGGTCCCAGGTGGCAAACCAAACACAGCCTCGCCTCCGCCGCCAAAATGACCTTCTCCTGACCTTCTCCTGACCCCACCCTCCACAGAGGCTACAGCTGACAGCTGATTTGCACTAAAGAGACTTTGGCCGCTAAAACACAGAGCTGTCGCACAGACCAGAGGACGACAAACACAAAGTTACAACCAGACACAGACAAGTTACAACCCTCCCCCCCCCCCCCCAGCGTACTAATATTAACCATAACGACGCGGTTTTGCACGGAGGCCTTGCAGACTGAGACAAGTGTTATCGCTGGGGGACGGTCACATTTGCCAAATCTAAAAAATTTTAGGATTATTGTTTGTTTTTTTAATCTGTTAATGCTGTCTGTGTATAAAATGCATTTTGTAATGACTGTTGTGTTTACAGTTTATGATTTGTGTTATGTGCCAAAGAGGTGTCTTCATACCTGGGGTGTGTCCCAAACACATTCAGTCAGCTCCACCATCTCTTTATTTTAACTTATTGTGTTGTGTGAAGAGTGTCTGAAACATACATCTGGAGATAGACACACCTGTCAGTAGGAAGGAGAGCCAATCACAGCAGAGTTTACATGGTGGATGATTTGTTGGGTGCTTGAAGGACACATCCTGGTGACACGTTGATTTGAATGTCATTTGTTGTTTGTTATGACTTTTGAATTGTTACTTAAAATATTTTTACAAAGCTATCATGAAGTCATCATTTTCTCCTTTTTTCATCCCAACCTGAACAATAAGTTATGCAACGACACCCTGCAGATGAACAAGAAGTTTATTGGCTACTGGAAGTCAGGTGATGAAGTCAGAAGAGCATGAATGGATCATTTGGACATTACTATCAAATTATTACTATTTCCATGGAAACAGTTTCAAAGTTTCTTCTATTGCTCAGCTTGAAGAGAAATGACCATCATGATGTCATCATGTCGTCATCGTTACCTTTGTTTGGGCTTGAAGAAAATGTATGGCTGGAAAACAGTCTTTAACTGTTGCCATGCTGTCTGACAGATGGGGTTGTTTATGAGGCACAGAGGGTTTTAAAAAGACAACTTTACAGTGCGTGGCTGTGATCAGAGCGGTTGTTCACGGAACGAAAGGTCGGCGGTTTGATCCCCAGTCCCTGCAAGTCTACAAGTTGAAGTTTCCTTGAGCAAGAAACTGGACCCCAATTTGCTCCCTGGGTGCCATAAAGGTAGCCCACTGCTCCTCAGGATGGGTCAAATGTAGAGGAAGAATTTCCCCCTGTGGGATTAATAGAGTATCTAAAATTTAAAAAACAAAATGATGGGAAATGTAGGGATCCAGTGTCTTTGGGTTAACCCAGAACTAAAAGTCAGGACTTCTTTGATTATGACTTGTCTTCTTTAAGTCTGTCTTTGGCGTCCTGCAGCTTTACAGCAGCAACACACTAACAGCTGCTGGGACCCTCTGAGGATTTGGAACATTTTGTGCAAAGTTTTAAATGTTTAAAAGCAAAGATTCTCCAGACTGGACACTGGATTCAGTTCAACAATCTGTGAAACATTTGTGACAAATAGTTATTTTTGGACAAATATCTCAATTTCCTAAACTTTATTTTTCATTATATTCAAAGTTGAAGTGCATTTAGGGCGTGTCCACCTGCCATCTGCTGGCTCATTATATAATCTGGACTCAAATTAAGGCACAAGACACAAAAGGCCTGTATTTAGTCCCTTCATTATTCATTTGTTTTGGGTGTGTCATGAGTTAAACTAATGAGAGAGTGACTCCCATTCCCTTTAAAAGTCAGGTGTGTATAACACTACTACAGAAACAGCAGCACTTTCCACAAGCTGGTTCAGAGATGCCACAGCACTTCTTACATGGAAAGAAACATAATGTGTGCATTTAATGCTGAATAATCATTTAGTAAAGTTTATTGAGTTTCTCCTGAAACAGCAACTCTAACATTTGGAGACTGGTTCAGTGGTGAAACCAGGTAAACAGTGTGTTCACTATCATCTGCTGCTTACCTGGGCAGGTAAACAAATGTGATCAGATGTAAAGCAGACAGTGTGTGATCCATTCTGTCTGCTGTTGAGGCTTCTTGTTGTTTCAGAGGATGTCAGTGGAGTAGGTGGTCCTTCAATGTGGACCAGGACACATTAGTGTTCACACTGCTGGAAGGATGAGACCACATGCAGCCTAGACCACCTCTGGATGTGGTCTGAGGGATCCAAAAGTCCATCCTCAACCTATCTTGGGTGCGTTCACACCTGTTCTTCCACTGGTGATTGGATCACTCAGGATGGATGTTATATCAGGACTGAACAGTAGAGAAAGGTTTGATAAAGACTGAAGTCACTTGTCCTTAATGTCTGAGTTTCTTTTGGTAATAAAGGACTCATTCAGTCTCAGTGGTGTCATGAGGATCCTCTAGTCTATAGATATATAGATGAGTATGGATGCTGTGCATCATGGGTGGTCTCCACTCTCACCTGTTCTTAATGGATTCAACTGTTGGAAATGAGATATCTGTGAGATGCAGGCCTCTCCTCCCCGGAGCCTAATGCATTTGAAGAGAGCAGAGTGAAACACTATTGGACAGCAGGCAGGAATGGCCTCATGGGGACTTATATTGATGTAGACGTTTTCCTAGCCCATTACTGGGGCACCCGGCCCCCAAACAAACCTGTGGGGTTGATTCTGTGGCAGACAGCAGACGTGATCCAAATGAGAAGAGTTTTTCCAGGACCACTGTCTAAAAATCAGGCTCTGTGCAGCCACAGTCCTGAAGGAGCTGAAAACATACACTGATGTGTTTCTGCAGGAAAGTGAGCCACGAAAACATCAACCTGGGGGGGTTATTCTGGTTAATCTGGCTTATTTTCTCTTGATTTGGTTCCATAAAGCAAGTTGAACATAGTTTAAATAAACACTCCTCAGTCACTCTGTTGTCTTTCTGTCTGGTTTAATGGTTTACGTCTGCAAACAGACATGCAACACGGATGTCTGGAGAAGTGAAGAGTGATGTCCTTGGATTTATTTTGGCTTCAGCCGAATCTGACATGAACAGTTCGTCTGCATAGTCAGATACAGAATAACAAGTCAAACAGGTCTGAGACACAGGATTAACAACTATATATGGTCTGTGATAAGAAAGATGAACGTTAGGAACACAGTGCCCCCCTTTGAACATTGTATGTTCATAAAAGGTCAATTTTCATTAAAACATTATAACTGTATGATGGAACTGATTGTATTGAATCAGGTCCATCATACAGTTATAACATAGAGATCAAATATATGTAGGTTGATCTCTATGTTATAGTTCTATACACAGACTACATAACACCATACGGTCTGCACCACGTTTCATTAGGGGCAGACAGCCTATCAGAAGCCTTGGTTCAAAGAAATGAAATGAATGTAAAGTTGAGGTTCAGTTATGTGGAATGACAACACATGCTGTTTCTACTCAGGGACAGAGGTTTCAAATGTACGGCTCCAGTCCACATGTTTCACTCACCAAACCTGCTGACGCCAGATGGCAAGATCTGGCTCCATGTCTAGAGACACACAACCAGCAGGGGTTGAATTTCATGTTTTTCTGCTAATGTGGACACTAAAGGAAATGTTCAACTGGTACCAGAATCTAATATCAACATTCTAAATTTCAATAAACAGTGGAAAAGAAAGGGAGAAACAAAAACAGCAAGGGGCTGGGGAGACAACCACAATAACAGCAAAACAACAACAACAACAACAATAACAGCAGTGATAAATGTACAATAGCATCAACATTATAACCATAACTGTGGAACCTTGTTCACCTTAATGTGTGTGTGTGTGTGTGTGAGAGAGAGAGAGAGAGAGAGAGAGAGAGAGATTGTCACTGGATGTGTTTTAAGTGGGGGGTCGCTACAACACCACACCGACCCCCAGCAGTAGGCAGAGAAGGACCCAAACCACCACGGTGCCCCTTGGTCCCACAGAGCATGAAGGGCCCAAGGCCATGTGGCCCTGGGCGAACCACACGCCCAACCCAGGGGAAAGCCAGCCATTGACCACAGAGGGGGCCCACAGAAGGACAGGAGACGGCAGACCCCCGGCCTGACCAGAGGCCAACCCCCCCAAAGCACGTGGGGGGGGTTGGCCCCACCCACTCGAGACCCGCCCAAGCCCCCAGCGCAAGGCCTGCTATGCAACGGAGAAGGCAGGGCCCCTCGACAACCACCCCCAAGGGGGGTGGGCCAACAGAGGGAGTTCCCAAAGCCAGGGCCCAATCTACAGGGGGACAACAGGCCCCAGGCCCAGCCAGAAGCCGACCTCCCAAAAAACCCATGCACCCGGGACCCGCCCAGATCCCTGACATGGAGCCCACCACACACCAGAGAGGCCAGGACACCCCCAACCATCACCCCTGAGGGAGCGGGACGACGCCTCCCACGACCCACCGGCGACATTCCAGGGGGCGGAACCAACGCCTCACCCAAGGACGCTGACCCCCACCCCATCCAAGGAGGGCGACAGGCCCCCCACGGGTCCTCCCATGTACATGATGTTGTGTTGACTTGAGTGTGTAGGAAGGTGTGTGCATGTGTAGTTAGGTGGATATGTGGTATGTGGTGCTGCTAAGGTGCTGTGATTAAAATTGGGGCCAGTTGGAACATGGACTCCCCACTGCTGGCACCTATCCAACCCCCAAGGTCTTAGGGCATTTGTTCTGGCCCTTTAAATATGCTACTTTTTTTTTTTTTAATTAACGTGTAAAAAAATTAACTTAGCTTTGACACCACTTTCCCAATGGGCTCTGATGCTCACCGCCTCAGGCTATGAGCAACAATGTCGCTCTCTGTTTCGGGCTTTTACGGAGCAAGACAGAGCTACATCTGCATCACTAGTAGCATTGATATTAGGCAAGAAGAAAAAACCATTTACAAATGCAGAGACTGTGAAGGAGTGTATGCTTGCATCAACTGAGGAGGTGGTTACAGATGAGAAAACTCAAAACAGCGTGATTGATTTAATCAAGAAAATTCCACCATCAGACACTTCAACCTGAAGGAGAGTAGAGGCCCTTGCAATGGACATTTTGGAGACTCTTTAGGACAAACTGAGGAAGGCTGAGGTTCTGTCTCTAGCTGTGGATGAATCAACGGACAGCGATGTAGCACAGCTGTGCATCTATGTTAGATTCTTTGATGGTGAATGCTTTCCTTTTCATCACTTGAACCAACTCAACATGGAGCTGAGATAAAACAGTCGCACAACTTGTGGAGAAACATGCATTTCAAGCAAAGCTCACACTTTTCTCTGCTGATCTACGTCCAGGCAAAATGCTCCACTTCCCCACAAATCACAGACAATCATACAAAGCACAGACAACCATACAAATCACAGACAACCATACAAATCACAGACAATCATACAAATCACAGACAATCATACAAATCACAGACAACCATACAAATCACAGACAACTGTACAAATCAGACAATCGTACAAATCACAGACAATCATACAAATCACAGACAACCATACAAATCACAGACAACCGTACAAATCACAGACAATCATACAAATTACAGACAATCATACAAATCACCGACAACCGTACAAATCACAGACAATCGTACAAATCACAGACAATCGTACAAATCACAGAAAATTGTACAAATCACAGACAATCGTACAAATCACTGACAATTGTACAAATCACAGACAATCATACAAATCACAGACAATCATACAAATCACTGACAACCGTACAAATCACAGACAATCGTACAAATCACAGAAAATTGTACAAATCACAGACAATCGTACAAATCACTGACAATCGTACAAATCACAGACAATCTTACAAATCACAGACAATCTTACAAATCACTGACAACCGTACAAATCACAGACAATCGTACAAATCACAGACAATTATACAAATCACAGACAATCGTACAAATCACAGACAATTATACAAATCACAGACAATCGTACAAATCACAGACAATTATACAAATCACAGACAACCATACATATCACTGACAATCATACAAATCACAGACAACCATACAAATCACAGACAATCATACAAATCACAGAGATGATGACAGAGGGGCTCAGTGGTTTATGTACATGCCCCATGACATATAGTCCTCCCGTGGGTTTGATTTCCACTTATTGCCCTTTGCCATACGTCTATCCCCCGACTCTGTCCCCGTTCGTTTTTTGAAGCTCTGTTCGGCTCTTGCTCAGAGCAGAGCCGAACAAAGGTCCTCAAAGGTAGAGAGGAACCATTCTGGATCATCTTATACACTAAACACACATCTGGAAATAAAAATTAAATGTTCAAAACTTTTATTTTATAACTGGGAGACACTGCAGATGAATATCAGTAGAACTGGTGACAAGGGGTCACTTTGACAGACAGCCACACCCACCTGAACCACATTTTACTGGTTCTATGAGGACCGGATTCATAGCCATGGCCCTGGTTCCCCTGGTATGCAGGACGGAGCCCTCGTTCCCATTGCAGGCCAGGTACTGCAGCAGGGTCTGTGATCCTGTGACCAGCTACTGCCCCCAACAACACAGCTCCCAGGGTACCAGGGCAACACAATCAAGAGAAGGTGGTGATTCTCTGTCATTCTTCTTCTTTTACAGTTATATTCACAGTCTGTCTCAATCATATCCTTTTTACATATACTGTGTTAATTCCCTTTTACAACGATTAAACGATTATTTCAACATTTTTGAAAATACACTTATTTCTAAGCGTTAAATGAGATGACTGTTAACACATCTTACATCGAATTGTTTTTTAAACTCCATGCAGAAGAACCAGAGATATCGTCTTTGTTCTTTTCACACATTCTTCCTTCTTGTCAAAACCTGGTGCCTGCATTGCCCATAATGCAACTCAACTGCTGTCAGTTCTGCTGGAGATTTGAGTGTGTTGTGCTTGTAGGCTAATGTATCCTTCATCATATGTCCCTGGAAACAGCTCAGCTAATGGTTTTAGGGACATTTTGGTACCTGATCTATTTCTTGATCAACAGCAGCCCCTGAGACTGTGTGCAGTTTCCTGAAGTCTAGTTATTCGAGAGAGATTGTCAGGTTTGGTACCATCATCAGCAGAGACCAGTCAAAAACTATCATCAGCTGAATTTTGGATTCGACCTCACCTCAGGCCTGCTTCAAATTCATGAAAGTTCAATTCCTGACAACAGACGGCCCGGAGTTCCATCTGGAAAATACATAAACAACACTTTAATGCCCCAATGCTATAGTAGTCATGATCATACCCCTTTTCAAAAAGGTGTAGGTAGATAGGCAGGTAGGCTGTCCAATCACTTCATCTGGGCTGGATGAAGTGAAAGAATGGGGAAATTCCAGGCCTGGATTACAAACATAACACAATGACCCAACCTTTGATTAAATCACTCTGAGAGTGAAACACAGACATTTATACAAGTCTTTTATTGTTACCGTTTATTTGATGTTTGGAGGTCAAATATGAAGCATATGAAAAACAAACACTGGTCTGAGATGGATTTCTTTGGTAGGATCCTGTTAAGCTCTGCAGATGCAGCTAGCATTCATTCTGCTGAGCCAGTTCCACACATCTCCTGGTTCAGGCCCAGCTAGCTATTGTCAACCAGGTGTACCAACACCTGGGCCAGCCGACTAAGCCCCTCGTCCTCCGTGATCAGGTGGGGGGAGCACAATGAATCCTGCAAAGGGAGCAGATGTAGATAAAATGCATACATATGTATATTGGATATTAGCTCTGTTACTGGCAGCTTTAATAATAATCATCTCCAACAGCCTCTGTCATTGTTGTGTATGTTGTTTATGCAGAATTAGCCGTAAAGTAGTCTATTACTATGCTTAACACTGATTTACTGAAGAATACACTTGTGTAGATTCAGGCACGTTTGCCTTTAGCCTGTGGATGTGCTGCTCTGGGAGCAAATGTGATGAAACCATTTCAACACCACTTGGTCTGGAGAGTTAGCCTAATTTAGCATGAAGCTACATGTACATAACTCCCTCAAAAAACAGTTTGTCATTCTTCCAGGTCTGTATATCTACAGAATGGTCCCATCAGTTCATACAGAGTGAACCACTGATGATTAGCCAGAATAATACTACCGGAGGCTGACACGCTGTACATACATGCAGCTAACGGCACGTCTGCAGCAGTCGAACCCTCCATAAATAACAGCAAATTACCATTTACATCATCATGTAAATAATTTGTTTAATAAATTGTTGTTGACTTTCTTGGAAGACATTAGCTTAGCATTTTTATGAGTGTTATCTGTTGATAACGCTCATAAGCTGCTGACTCCATCTGAAATTCTTCAGCAACATGCTATTTAGTAGCTAAAACTGTATTAATGATTAAATTATAATTATTTAAGTGAGTCTGACTCTGTTAGGTGTGTTTCCTCTGATCAGAGAAAGAAACATGCTGCACTGATAAAGTGTTCTCCATGTTTAGGTTGAACAACCCAGTAGAATAAGAGTTTTATTCATAGTGTGAGACCTTGGGCCTTATACATGACCTGTTCAGGAACACAGCAGAGATTTGTTGACACACGTGCTCATCTTTAATTCTCCTCGATGCATCAAGCTGTAATAAATAGTTCAGACATCGTCCGTCTCCTGAGGCCTCCTCCTCTCACTAGATTTATATCACAGTAATAGTGGATAAAACAACATAACAGAGCAGCACAGGCTGTGTTTCTCTTCTTTAATAGATCTTATAACAGTATATTACTGTTTTTATCCTATTCATTTAGTCCAATACTACCATCGGGTTCAGAGTAAAGACTGTTTCTCCAGCCGATCCCAGATCTGTGAACAGATTCCTGCCCTGAAGCCATCCTGATGTTCCATCATGTTTGGTGACTGATTTACTGACAGAATTACAGAGAGAGTAAAGTACTGTAAAAAGGTGCCGAATCCCAGGAACCAGTATCGATTCAAACGTCAACCCGAATTCTACCCCTGATTACCTGTGTGTCACTTACTTATGGGTGATTTGATGAAATACAATTTGATGGATGGATGATGGATGGTTGATGGATGGATGTATGGATGATGGATGTATGTAGGATGGATGGATGTAGGATGGATGAATATAGGATGGCTGGATGTAGGATGGATGGATGGATGGATTGATGGATGAATGTAGGATTGATGGATGGATGTAGGATTGATGGATGGATGTAGGATTGATGGATGGATGAAGGATTGATGGATGGATGTAGGATGGATGGATGGATTGATGTAGGATTGATGGATGGATGATGGATGTGAGATGGATGGATGGATGATGGATTGATGTAGGATGTAAGATGGATTGATGGATGAAAGTAGGATTGATGGATGGTTGATGGATGGATGTAGGATGGATTGATGGATGGATGTAGGATGGATGGATGAATGGATGTAGGATTGATTGATGGATGATGGATGTAGGATTGGTGAATAAATGTAGGATGGATGGATGGATGAATGGATGATGGATGTAGGAATGATGGATTGATGTAGGATGGATGATGGATGTAGGATGGATTGATGGATGAATGTAGGATTGATGGATGGTTGATGGATAGATGTAGGATATATGGATGGATGGATGTAGGATGGATTGATGGATGGATGATGGATGTAGGATTGATGGATGAATGTAGGATGATGGATTGGTGAATAAATGTAGGATTGATGGATGGATGGATGTGGGATCGATGGATGGATGTAGGATGGATGGATGGATGGATGAATGTAGGATTGATGGATGGATGTAGGATGGATGGATGTAGGGTTGATGGATGGATAATGGATGTAGGATTGATGGATGCATGTTGGATGGATGATGGATGGATGGATGAATGTAGGATTGATGGATGGATGTAGGATGGATTGATGGATGAATGATGGATGTAGGATTGATGGATGGATGATGGATGTAGGATTGATGGATGGATGTGGGATGGATGGATGGATGTATGTAGGATTGATGGATGGATGTGGGATGATGGATGGATGGATGTAGGATTGATGGATGGATGGATGAATGTAGGATTGATGGATGGATGGATGTAGGATGGATGGATGGATGGATGTAGGATTGATGGATGGATGAATGTAGGATTGATGGATGTGCTTTCCTGGTTGTAGCTCTACTACTTCCTGTTTACATCTTTCTTTGACAGGTGCTGACTGTGAATTACATACACCTTTGTAGATTTGGCTTTAAGGCCTTGTTGCCCTGACAACAGCTCCACATAAACTCCAGGCCACCTTTGAAAGTCTCAGTTTAATCATCACAAAATGCACCAATAGCTTCACAGGAAAGTCTGATCTACTGCAGCACAACAAACCAGGAAGTAGGTGTCACATGATGCAGTATGTTGGGCCTCAATCCCAAACAGACAAAAACAAGAGCAATGGATGGATTGATGGATGAATGTAGGATTGATGGATGGATGTAGGATTGATGGATGGATGTAGGATTGATGGATGGATGAAGGATTGATGGATGGATGTAGGATGGATGGATGGATTGATGTAGGATTGATGGATGGATGATGGATGTGAGATGGATGGATGGATGATGGATTGATGTAGGATGTAAGATGGATTGATGGATGAAAGTAGGATTGATGGATGGTTGATGGATGGATGTAGGATGGATTGATGGATGGATGTAGGATGGATGGATGAATGGATGTAGGATTGATTGATGGATGATGGATGTAGGATTGGTGAATAAATGTAGGATGGATGGATGGATGAATGGATGATGGATGTAGGATTGATGGATTGATGTAGGATGGATGATGGATGTAGGATGGATTGATGGATGAATGTAGGATTGATGGATGGTTGATGGATGGATGTAGGATATATGGATGGATGGATGTAGGATGGATTGATGGATGGATGATGGATGTAGGATTGATGGATGAATGTAGGATGATGGATTGGTGAATAAATGTAGGCGTGATGGATGGATGATGGATGTAGGATTGATGGATGTAGGATTGATGGATGGATGGATGTGGGATCGATGGATGGATGTAGGATGGATGGATGGATGGATGAGTGTAGGATTGATGGATGGATGTAGGATGGATGGATGTAGGGTTGATGGATGGATAATGGATGTAGGATTGATGGATGCATGTTGGATGGGTGATGGATGGATGGATGAATGTAGGATTGATGGATGGATTGATGGATGGATGATGGATGTAGGATTGATGGATGGATGTGGGATGGATGGATGGATGGATGTAGGATTGATGGATGGAGGATTGATGGATGGATGTGGGATGATGGATGGATGGATGGATGATGGATGTAGGATTGATGGATGGATGATGGATGTAGGATTGATGGATGGATGTGGGATGGATGGATGGATGGATGTAGGATTGATGGATGGATGTGGGATGATGGATGGATGGATGTAGGATTGATGGATGGATGGATGAATGTAGGATTGATGGATGGATGTAGGATGGATGGATGGATGTAGGATGGATGGATGGATGGATGTAGGATTGATGGATGGATGAATGTAGGATTGATGGATGTGCTTTCCTGGTTGTAGCTCTACTACTTCCTGTTTACATCTTTCTTTGACAGGTGCTGACTGTGAATTACATACACCTTTGTAGATTTGGCTTTAAGGCCTTGTTGCCCTGACAACAGCTCCACATAAACTCCAGGCCATCTTTGAAAGTCTCAGTTTAATCATCACAAAATGCACCAATAGCTTCACAGGAAAGTCTGATCTACTGCAGCACAACAAACCAGGAAGTAGGTGTCACATGATGCAGCATGTTGGGCCTCAATCCCAAACAGACAAAAACAAGAGCAAGGTGTTTTAACCAACCACCCCACCCCCAATACTATTGCCTGTCGTCAACGCTTCATCATTCTTATGCTGTAAATCTAACACAGTCATTATGAATTGTGTTGGTTGTAATCTGAGTTGTTTACACAACAATGTCAGCCTGGCATGGTTTTACCCTTCTATGGTTTTTAATCTTACAGTGGCCTGGAGTTAATATGCACTTTAATATTCAAAGTTATACAACACTATACTGCATACTGACTGTGGTGCAAAGGTAAAGTAACTAAAGTAACAAAATACTCTGTTCAGGGAATATTCCTCCATTCTGACCAACGCCATTGACAGACGTCACTTCCTCTGTGCATTGTGTTGTAAACTGCTATAAATATTAATTAACTAAACTGGAGGCAGCCGTTATCCATCCAGAGGTTGTTCACCACAACAGGAACAGGGATTTCAGTCAAATAATAATTCGATAAAATCATTGTGGGCCTTCTTCAGATCTGAGATTCAATGATCCAGATTCACAATGTTTACAGAACCAAAAAAGTGTTATGGCCTCTCTAGTTATCATCTGTTTACTTTAACCATTCATTAGATAAACAGGTTGAAGCCCTTATACTGAATAATCATCTCTATACTGTATGTAGAACCTACAGAACAAGCTATAGAGATATATGTATGTGATGATGTATGACTTTCATGACATTGTAAAGCAGACCGCGGAGCTGGTCACTGGGCTCACAGCTGCAGCATGAGCAGCAGGCTGAGGCGAAGCAGACAGGAAACCAGACAGGCCACAGCAGCTGTTACTGAGCGTCTCTGAGCCCGGCTCCACTCACTCACCTGCTGAGGTCAGCTGGACTTCATGACGCCACGCCTGCTGTTTGGAGAACACAGGAGCTTTTCAAGAGGTTAAAGCACACGTCAGGGTATCTGCATGCCTGCTCATGTTTCTACCACATCTCCTCAGGCTCAGACTGCCGTAAGGAGCCCAGACCTTCTCGACTGGTTTACCTGTCATCTGTCATAATAAAACGTTGGTACTGATCCAGAGTTTTTCAACATTTTCACTAACTACACAAAAACTAGACTATTTCCACGTTGTGGAGGGGAGGGGTCTCATTCAGGTGAGCTGAACAGATGAAGACCCTTTTTGCCTTGGCATCAAACAGCTGCTCACTGTTCCAGTATTAAACATTACATGATGGAGCTCTTTGGTACAGAGGAAACTTTTTGACAGGACATTTACATGTGGTTTATTGGTAAGAAAAAACAGGATATCATTGGTCCTTAATCCAACTTGTCTCATGGTCACACTAGTATTTTAACAGCATTACAATAAAATGCCTACTCCATCCTATGATGCAGCTGAATGCTCCATAAAATGCCGAGTTTGTTTTTGTCCAAATCAGAGTAAAGAAGCTGCAGATACCCCGATCACGTTCCCAGTTGATGAAGCAGAAGCACGATAAGCAAGCAGACAAACACAGTCCAAGTGAACTTTAATGATTTCTTCACCAGGAAAAAGATTGACAGAAACTGAAAAAGCATTCTGAATAATATATGGGTATCATAAATATAAAATACAACCATATTTCTATTCTGCCTAACATTAGAGAATATAGCCTGGTCTAAGACACTGAATGAATTCGTGTTTGTTGCTTATCCAGTTTCATTGTAAAATATAGAACATTTGAAGTGAAACATTAGAAAATTTATCTGAACAGTAGACAAATAAAAACTGGAGCCACGTTGTAAAAGTGGACATCCTGACCCGACATATTGTGTTCAATATTAATCTAAAATCTATACAGCAGTTTGAATAGAAGAGGCTTTTTAAACTGGGATCTATCTTTAAATAAAGACAAATAATCATGAACACATTGTGTAAAATACATACATGAATCAATAAATTAAATCAAAATAAACTTATTACTATGAAATGTTTCATTATGTTTGACTGGAGTTTTTGCTTGATGGCAGAATGAAAAGTAGAAAAGTCTGTTGGCCCTTTTCCACTTTTATTTAATGACACATTTTATTTCACTGCCTGATAAAACCAGTGCTATGACTTTACAGGGAACTCAGGACACCTGGTACCAACATCCTGAGTGATCCAATCACAAGCGCAGATGTGACCACACCCACTGAAACCTGATCCCTAAGACCACATCCAGAGGTGGTCTAGGCTGCATGTGGTCTCATCCTTCCAGCAGTGTGAACACTAATGTGTCCTGGTCCACATTGAAGGACCACCTACTCCACTGACATCCTCTGAAACAACAAGAAGCCTCAACAGCAGACAGAATGGATCACACACTGTCTGCTTTACATCTGATCACATTTGTTTACCTGCCCAGGTAAGCAGCAGATGATAGTGAACACACTGATTTCACCATTTACACCCGATTTATGGAAGAAGACGTTTTACTGGCAGTAAACAGTAAATAGGCTGTTTTAAGTCCCAGGATTCATTTATTTATTGTTAATTAGACATTTCTTTGTGTAAAAATGTCCGTGTTTATATGTATATATATAGTGCTCACTGGGGACACATTATAAGGTTTGAGTAGTCCACTTGTGAATGAATCACCCAGGATGGATGCTGATACCAAGCTCTAATTCTTATGGGGAATAAAACCACAGTGAAATAAAAATAAACGTTCCTACGACATAAAATCATTCTGATAATTAGAATGAGCAAAAAACATTTCATAATAATGAGTGTAGTTTTAATAATGTCTTTATTATGGGTTCATTTATATATATTACAGACAAACTCATATGCTTTCTCCATTAACTACTTCTGTAATACTGAACTGGGGCTCCACATTAGACAATGGGGACATTAAAAGGTACTTTAGAAATGTTTTTAATGTTAGTCCCCAGTCTCAATTTAAACCCAGATTCTGATGAATAAAGTTTTAGTGTCAAATGTGATTTAAATGTTTTTAAGAGCCCTTGAGGGTGAAAACAATAAGTGATGTACATTTCAGGCTTTAGCATCAGTCTGATTATAATGTGTGTTTAGATGCAGACACTGACCTCAGAGCAGTAAGCCAGACAGCGTGTGGTAGAAACAGCATAGGCCATGTGACGCTGTTCATTGCGTAGCCTACAGACAATCTCTTCAACAATCAATATTATTGTAGCTCTGAATAACTGAATATTGAAAACTGTGTGTGTGATTTAAAGCAGACACGCTGACTTAAAGTCACCACTGACAGATGAAGCCCCTGCTGTTTCACCTCAGAAACAAAAACAGTCCAAAATAAATTTAAAAAAGCAATAATTTAATAACCTGTTTACATTTATACAAACATAAATTCAGCTGGTCAAAGGGACCAGTGACACAGTCAGTCTCCTGAAGGGCTTTGTACCGTCAGTTTGGAGGGGAATGATGCAGCAACATCGCCCCCTGCTGCTCAAAACCTCATCTCAATGTTCAGCTGAAGGCACCGCATCATCGTCTCACGTCACATTTTGGTGCCTGAATTATCTCTTAACACTCATATTCTCCATCTGTGTGTCACAGTCACAGTTCAGTGTCCTCTCAGGACCAGTGGTCTGCCTGCAGGACTCTGAGGTAGAGCTGCTCTCTAGGACAAATCACCTTAAAGCACAGATGAGTCTCTGTTTCCACCTCCACACTATACACTAATAAACACACATCTGACAGCTGCTGGAGACCCATAGAGGTAAGTGTGAGTGAATACTGCACTCACATTCATCAGGAGGACAGGAGATCATGTGTTTACAGCTTGTTACAGTGGTCAAAAAACGCCATCAACAACACAGATCAGCTGATGGCTAGGCGGCATTTAGGCCAGTGGTTTGTCCTCCTTCAGACATTTGAAGTGATTTAGACACAAAGTGCATCAGAGGAGACTCAGAGTGCACCTTTAAAGAAACTAGTGTCTCCCTAACAGGAACCGGGGCAGTCGTCAGACAGCCAGTGGCCATCCTACAGATCACATGACTTAAATAAATGGTAAAGTAATGAAAACATTGGACATTCAGAGGTTATCCCTCCATGCATTAATAATACACTACCCTCCTCATTCAGTTCTATTCAGGTATCAGCCAGGAGTAACTGGGCCCTGATCTGTTCCCTGTTAATGTCAGTCTGTCATGGGGATTCAAATGAGGGTGTGGTCTCTTTCATGTCTCAATCAATCAGAGTTGGTGCCTGTGGAGCAGCTCTGCCTCAGACAGTTCAAATCAAATGTCCCGTCTCGTTGGAACAGGCTGTTACAGGCTGAAGGCTAAAGGAGGGTAAGGCCAGACCACACTGAGACTCATCTCTACAGAGGCAGCCCTTTAGAAACATCTAGGAAAAGCCTGAGAGGTGTGCCTCCTGCACCTGGGCCTTTACACATGTATGAAAACAGCTAGAAACACAAGGCACAAGAGGGGACTGGAACCTATGACACCCACCCACAGTGTGATCAGGCACTAAGGCATTAATCTGGTCATCTGCTCTCATACAGTAGTATTCTGTCAGTGTAGAGGGCTTTAGTGTATTATACCACCACCAACATACTGCTGCTCCTCTAGGTGAGGAGGTAACAGTAGAGGCTGTACTGCTGCTCCTCTAGGTGAGGAGGTAACAGTAGAGGCTGTACTGTTGCTCCTCTAGGTGAGGAGGTAACAGTAGAGGACATACTGCTGCTCCTCTAGGTGAGGAGGTAACAGTAGAGGACATACTGTTGCTCCTCTAGGTGAGGAGGTAACAGTAGAGGACATACTGCTGCTCCTCTAGGTGAGGAGGTAACAGTAGAGGCTGTACTGCTGCTCCTCTAGGTGAGGAGGTAACAGTAGAGGCTGTACTGCTGCTCCTCTAGGTGAGGAGGTAACAGTAGAGGCTGTACTGCTGCTCCTCTAGGTGAGGAGGTAACAGTATAGGACATACAGCAGAGCCATAGCTGCGCAGTAGAAGAGAAGGAAGTCTGTGGACAGCAGCGAGGTGGAGGAGGAGGAGGATGATGACGATGAAGGTGAGGAGTGGCGGGGCGACTGGTCCTCTGTCGTGTCCCGCCCCTCCACGACCATCAGGGCCGTCACACAGCGCAGCACAGTGGGCAGCTTACAGAGAAGCACATCAGAGGACGCACACAGGTCGGTCTGGACAGGACACACAAACAGGAGTTAAACACATGGAGAGAGGACAGGGACAGAGACGGCAGAGTCAGGGTCAGGGTCAGACTGGTAGACAGAGGCACCTTAATCAGTCCAACCCTAGCAAGAATAATGGAGGAACACAACTGAGCTATAAGCACAAAAACCTCTCTAACTGATGGGTGGAGGGAATGATTTAACAACCAACCACATTACATGGAGCTGTAGAAAAAGGACAGGGAGAATCATAAGGACAGGGAGGATCATAAGGAACATTACCTCTGGGACTCCAAGCTTGCGACAAGCAGCAATGAAGTTTTCCACGTTGAGTCGACTCTTTGCTGAGCTCAATTTTGGCTATGAAATGATAAAAGAGAGCCTCATTTAGATACCAGTGACACTGCTTTTTGTCCTAGTTGGGATCAGGATACCATGAATTGTCAGACAGCAGTTTCTGTTTTCTTTAACTGCAGAGATAATATATTCCAGATTAACAGTTTTTATTGATTTTCAACACACAACAGTGCAGAAAAAAAGCATTGCACAGAATTTCTTTTCTTTTTTCTTTACAAATTATATCCATAACCCCCATTCTTGAACTTTATCACAGAACCATAAAACTCGAGTCAGGTGGCCTTCTTCGGAATGACACTGCCAGCAGGTTGGTGAGTCTCGTAGTCCTAGTCTGAACAGTCTGACAGGAGTCCAGTAGTAGCGTTGTAAAATCTTAAATTGCATCCCTCGACAATGTTCTAATGTTCAAGATTAGGTCCCACTCCTAATCCTCGAATGTCAATTTCAGGTCTTTTTCCGAAGTCTTCTTCAGAGCAGATGCTGCCCCGTTGCCCAGGTTTTGAATCAACATAGAATAATAAACAGATGCTTCGTGACCTTTATCAGAGTCCTTCAGTATTTTGTCTTGTAACTCAGCTGCTTTGGGAGCCGATGTATCAGATGTATCAGACCCACAGACCCCAGATACCAAGTGACGGACCTGTAGGTATCTGTAAAATTGGGCCAGAGGGATTCCAAATTGTTGTACACAATCTAGATTTCAATATATCATTGCGATACAGGTCCCCTAATATAGTAACGCCCCTTGTCAGCCACTCATTCCAACAGAGGGGATGTTTATTAATACATAGCTTTGGGTTCAGCCAGATGCTTGATGATGTGGTCAGATACGGATCCAAATTAAACATCCAGGCAACTTTAGACCAGATACCTTTTAGATGGGCTATTACTGGATGTGCTTTTGCTTCTCTGGCCAGCTTCCTAGACAAGCTCTGTAATGGTGACAATGGTGCAAGAATAGATCGCTCAATGCAGTACCAGGGTGCGGTACTGACCAGTGGGCCAGATGTCTTGAATTAAAGACAGTAGTAAAACAACATTTTGGGAAGACCCAGTCAACTGGTCTTTATAGTTTATTAAGGTGTAATTGGGGTCGCTTACCATTCCAAATAAATGTTCTTGTTATCCTATCAAACCATCTAAAATACGAAAGGGGGACCTCTAGTGGAAGAGAGTGAATGAGATAATTAAGTTTGGGGACGCCGTTCAATTTTATGTCATTAACCTAACCAGCCATAGACAGGTTAAATGCTGTCCATCCATTTGTGTCGCATGAAATTTTTTGTAATAATGGGTCAAAGTTAACCTTAAAGAGGTCTTTCAATAAGATACCTAAGTATTTGATCCCTTGCTTGGGTCACTGGAACACACCTGGTTGGAAAGCTGTAGAGGAACAACATGCTGTTAATGGGAGTGATTCTGACTTGGACCAGTTCACCTTATAGCTGGAGAATTTTGAAAAAGAATGAATTATCCTTAGAAGACAAGGCACCGATCTACAGGGTCAGACACCAGCAATAAAATATCGTCTGCATAGAGCATAAGCTTATGCACCGCTCCCCCTGCTAGAAACCTGGAAAGTCCGTCTCCCTCCTAATGGCAGCCGCCAGCGGCTCTATAGCTAAGCAAAACAACAAGGGGCCTGCCTCACTCCCCTCCCAAGAGCAAAATATTCAGAGATGAGCCCATCAGTCTGTACTGCAGCTTCAGGATGCTTATTATAGTAGATGAATCCATCTTATAAAGGTCTTAACAAATCCATTCACTCACAATATTTCAAACAAATAACCCCATTCGACGATTTCAAATGCCTTTAGGCGTAGAGAGAAATTGTAGCTGTCGGGTACTGGACCTCAGTTTGGGACCACATGATAATATGAGGCGTCTAATATTATAAGAAGAGCAATGTCCACGAATGAACCCCACTTGGTCTGTATGGATTAGAGATGTGATCACATCGTTTAGCTGGTTTGCCAGAATTTTGGAAATTATTTTAATATCTTTCTGCATTAATGAAATTGGGTGATAATCTTTACAATCACCTGGGTCTTTACCCTTTTTAGGAACGAGAGTAATTAGTGCTTGTCTCATAGTTAGCGGTAGTGTACCCCTTTCTAGTGCCTCTGTATATACCTCTAAGAGGAATGGTGCTAGCTCTGTTGCAAAGCTCTTAAAACATTCTGCAGAGAAGCCATCAGGCCCTGGTGCCTTACCTGCAGGGAGAGATTTAATTACCTCTTTAGGTTCCTCTATGGTTATGTCTGAATCAAGAAATTCTCTTTGCTCTTCTGTCAATTTAGGAAGCCCAAGCGGCTCTAGAAATCTAGAATTTCCTCCTCATTAGAGGTAGAATTTTAATTTAATTTTCCAATTCCAATAGTTTCTGTGCATTAACCCTTTTGCGAAACGAGGTATATTGAATAATGCGTCCCCTAAGTACCGCCTTCAGGGCTTCCCATGCCACCACTGCAGATGAGACAGAAGACCAGTTAGTCCAGATAATCTTTTAGTTCTGTTCTTAACCATACTATGTTTGCCGGCTCTTGTAAAATAAATGAATTAAGTCGCCATCTACAGGACCGTGTTCTATCAGTTCAGGGAAACAGGTCTAAGCGTACTTGAGCATGGTCTGATATTATAATGTTTCCTATTACACATTGTGTGATAGAGGGGATGAGTGATTTGGATATTTTTTTAAATCTATCCAAGAATAAATCTTATGCACTACTGAAAAAAATTTATAATCTCTTCCAGAAGGATTAAATATCCTCCAGATATCTACTAACCCCATAGATTTACAAATCCTTTGCAGTGTCAAAAGGGCCCAAGGGACCCTGCGAACTGTAGCCCCACTATGGTCAAGGATAGGGCCCATTATCAAATTAAAGTCCCCTCCCAAAATAATATCATGGTTCCCAGCAGCCTGTAACTTATTTTCAAGCTCTATGAAGAATGCCTGGTCATCCACATTTGTTGCATAAATATTGGCCAGGATAATTTGTTGTCCCTATATTTTAGCGAGCACAATAATTATTCTTCCTGCATTATCTCTAATTTATTTGAGACATTTAAACTGCAAATGTTTGCTAATTAGTGCAGGATGCTCCATAGCACACAGCATAGTATCTATGAAGTCCATAGCTTTCTGGGGACATTCAAAAGTCTTTTCACCATCTTTTGTTTCAATTTTCAGTTTGGCAGGATAGATGATTCTGAAGCTCACCTCCCGTTCATGCAGCTGTTTCTTGCACTCCTTGAATTTGTCGCGCTTCATTTGTGTGGCCCTGGAATAATCCGGGAAGAGCATTATGTTGTTGTTCCTCCAGCTCAGCTTGCCCTTATTTCTTGCCACCAGCAGCACCGGGTCCCGGTCCGATGATCTCAGAATTCTCGCCACTATGGGTCTGGGTCGGTCTCCTGGCCTGGGTTGCTGGCTCTGTGTGCCCGTTCGATCTCGCGCTTTCATTCCATCTCAAGCAGCTCTGGGATCAGCGTCTCCAGAAACTTAACAGTCTCTGCCCTCCGGGATCCCAACAAAACGAATGTTATTGTGTCTTGAACGATTCTCCATATCTTCCAATTTCTCCAGGAGCTGCTCGACATCTTTCTTGCTAGCTGTCGGCTTAGCCTGCCACTCCTTGTCTGCTGTTTCCAGGTAGCTCACCCGCTCGTCAACCTCATCTATTCTCGTAATTAAGGCGGAGAATTTAGTCTATACCGATGCGGTGGTATGGCGTATTTCTGCAAGGGACTCAATATCATTGGAAATTTTCGTAAGTGCTGCAAATATGTTGTCTATATCTTGGCTTATATCGTGGGGCTGACACTCACCAGGTAATTCAGCTGCCGCACCGCCATCTTGGTCTTGTACAGCATCAGGGCCGTGTGAGCGTAGGTGTCTTTTTACGTCTCCACAAGCCGATGACTTCGAGAGTTTTGACATCTTATAGCTCTTGTGCGTTTTTCCTCTCTGAGTATTATTCTCACTGGTAATGTCTAAAATAGGATAAAGGTAGCAAAGCAGTGGGAGCTCTTTACTCTGCAACCTCCTTCCGCATTGCGTCACGTGACACCCCCCGCAGAGATAATATATTGAATATTATGTTTTGTCTCATCTGTACATTTATCTGAAAGCCTGATAAATTATGTTGTACATCACAGCACTGATTACATGTTCATGTGGTGTTTGACTGCTTGTAGAAATGTTGTGATATGCCAACTTTGACATCATACAGTATAAATAAGACAATTTTAGACCTTTTTAAGCTGAAACCTTCACTGTAGTGTCCAAGCTAAAAGGGTTAGCTTTCAGGGTTTACCTGGCGGTTGTGTCACACAGAACAGGGTTCTACTCAAGTTGTCCTCTGTCGGATCTCATGTCACATTTTCACTTGTGTGAGTACTGAGGGATGTAGAGATTGGTGGAGATATAGTAGGGATTGGTAGAGATTGTAGAGATCAGTAAAGATATTGTATAGATTGGTGGAGATATCGTATAGAATGGTGGAGAGATTGTAGAGATTGGAGTTGCTGACCTGTCTAGCAGAGAATGAACACATGTTCGAGCTCATACACCTTACTCAGACAACGTACGGGCTAATGCTTTTAGCCTAGAGGCTACAGCGAAGATTTCAGCTTATAAATGGGTGTAAATAACATCTTTACTGGGCTTCAGGAGACTTGGATTACATCGTATGAGCTGTAAGGAGCCATTTAATTGTTTTCAGTTGTTTTTTAAAACTAGTCCCCATCATCTTTTAGTTGTTTGAGAATGCTGCCAATCTGTTTTAATGAGAAGCTCTGGAAATGTTTTGAGGACTAAAAGCCTTTACCTGACCTTCCATCAGTGTGGGGGTGAGTAGATAAAGAATTCTTACATTGACTTTTTATGTTGGAGTGAACTGCTCAATAAATGGAGATTATGTTAAGCTTACTAAACAAAGGCCACTAGGCTGATTTCTCAAAATTGTCAGGGCAGTCACTGTGTAGACCTTTTAGAGACTCGTTAAAATAACTGTCGAAGCCAAATTTGTAAGTCTCTTCCCGGTTCATGTGCTTGTTTTACATATACACATTCTATTGGCACTTGGGTGGTCGGAGTGGGGTGTGTACGAACAGACGATTGTTTATTGCACTCACCTGTTCACTGGGGTTGTAGGCGTTTGGTTACTCACAGGTAGGGTGAGCTCGGGGAGGGATATCTTTTGTTGACCGCTTCATAACACTTTGTATCCCATTATCTGGCTAAAAACCGCATTTGGATCTAATTATTGATGTTGGATGTTTTGCTGGACTGCGTTTTGACCCTATTTTGGACAGTGTTTTGGGTCACTCGTGGATACAGTGCATTATACCGCATTGAACTTTTGTATTTCTGCATTGTTGTAAATACACGGTATAAAAGGTACGGGGAGCTATAGTGGGTTTATGTGTGCGTGACAGCCAGTTTCTCCCCGGTTTAATCTGCCTCGGCTTGATTGTATTTTGTGTTCTGACAGTCAGCCACAACAATAACAGCAGCACATGTAAAGAAAAATATAACATTTACATTTACGGAACATTATTACTGGCCGTGTCAGAGAAGGTAAGACTGAGGTTTAGTTGATCAGACAGAGCACAGTGGTGCTTTTTTTTTACCTCATGAATTTCACTTTTCATGAGAAAGAATGTGCTGCACAATATATTTTAATACTGCAGTAAAGCAAGACTTCCATGTTTTAAAAACCCTCCTGAAAACCCCAGGCTGAAGTGAAATTACCCAAAAAAAACAGGAGATGAGGACATGAATCGTTCTCATGAGGAGGAACAGACTGATCATTGACAGTTTGTTTTCACACTCACCACTGCTGGGGAGGGAATGTGGATGATTGACACGGAGCGTGGTCGAATCTGATTGACCAGCTGGCAGAGGACAGTGCCGTTGGATAAGGCCTCGCCCAGATCCTCCGGTAGAGTGATCTTCAGTCGAGACTCCAGAGTCTGAGGACAGAGTTTTATGTCACATTTGGTCAGAATCAAAAAGCTTCTCAGACCATCGCAGACACCAGCTATTACATCATCATAATGTTCTGTGTGTGTTCATCTGTAAGCATCTTATATCACCAATAAACTGAGGAGAGGCTGATACAGAATATGTGAAACTGTCACAGTATGAAAGAAGATATGAAAAGAAGAAAAATATCCTCCCACACACTATAAACATGTTTGGTACATTTATTGAAAGCTACAGACGATCTGATGTAGCATTTGATAGATCTGAGTCTGTGTGAGAGTTTAAGATGAAATCTAAAGGAAAAAATCAGCACTTTTAACAGGGCAGGAGAAAACAGTTGTTTTTATGTAGCATGCCTCCAAACAGATGACTCAGACAGCTTCACACAGGCAAAGAAAATGTTGTACATGTTGTTACAGCCGTATCATGGTTTTACGTGTTGTTACAGCTGTATCATGGTTTTACGTGTTGTTACTGCCGTATCATGGTTTTACGTGTTGTTACAGCCATATCATGTGGTTTTACGTGTTGTTACAGCCGTATCATAGTTTTAGGTGTTGTTACAGCCGTATCATGGTTTTACGTGTTGTTACAGCCGTATCATGGTTTTACGCGTTATTACAGCTGTGTTTTATGCGTTTTTACAGCTGTGTTTTTATGCGTTATTACAGCTGTGTTTTTAAGCGTTGTTACAGCTGTATCATGGTTTTACGTGTTGCTACTGCTGTATCATGGTTTTACGTGTTGTTACAGCCGTATCATGGTTTTACGTGTTGTTACAGCCGTATCATGGTTTTACGTGTTGTTACAGCCGTATCATGTGGTTTTACGTGTTGTTACAGCCGTATCATGTGGTTTTACGTGTTGTTACAGCCGTATCATAGTTTTAGGTGTTGTTACAGCCGTATCATGGTTTTACGTGTTGTTACAGCCGTATCATGGTTTAATGTGTTGTTACAGCCGTATCATGGTTTTACGTGTTGTTACAGCCGTATCATGGTTTTACGTGTTGTTACAGCCATATCATGGTTTTACGTGTTGTTACAGCCGTATCATGGTTTTACATGTTGTTACAGCCATATCATGGTTTTACGTGTTGTTACAGCCATATCATGGTTTTACGTGTTGTTACAGCCGTATCATGGTTTAACGTGTTGTTACAGCCGTATCATGGTTTAATGTGTTGTTACAGCCGTATCATGGTTTAATGTGTTGTTACAGCCGTATCATGGTTTTACATGTTGTTACAGCCGTATCATGGTTTTACGTGTTGTTACAGCCGTATCATGGTTTTACGTGTTGTTACAGCCGTATCATGGTTTTACGTGTTGTTACAGCCATATCATGGTTTTACGTGTTGTTACAGCCGTATCATGGTTTAACGTGTTGTTACAGCCGTATCATGGTTTAACGTGTTGTTACAGCCGTATCATGGTGTATCATGGTTTTACGTGTTGTTACAGCTGTATGTTTTTACATGTTGTTACAGTCTTATCATGGTTTTACATGTTACAGCTGTATCATGGTTTTACGTTTTGTTACAGCCGTATCGTGTTTTTACATGTTACAGCTGTATGGTTTTACGTGTTGTTACAGCCATATCATGGTTTTACATGTTGTTACAGCTGTATCATGGTTTTACATGTTGTTACAGCTGTATGTTTTTATGTGTTGTTACAGCCGTATCATGGTTTTACGTGTTGTTACAGCTGTATCATGGTCTTACATGTTTTTACAGCTGTAACATTGTTTTACGTGTTGTTACAGCCGTATCATGGTTTTATATGTTGTTACAGCTGTATGTTTTTACGCATTGTTACAGCCGTATCATGTTTTTACATGTTGTTACAGCTGTATCATGTTTTTACATGTTGTAACAGCTGTATCAGGGTTTTAAATGTTGTCACAGCCGTATCATGGTTTTACGTGTTGTTACAGCTGTATCATGGTTTTAAATGTTGTCACAGCCGTATCATGGTTTTACGTGTTGTTACAGCTGTATAGTGTTTTTACGTGTTGTTACAGCTGTATCGTGTTTTTACGTGTTGTTACAGCCGTGTTATGTTTTTACATGTTCAACTCTTTGTGTGTTCATGTGTTTGTGGTCAGCTCTGCTCCATAACATGAACATCAGTACTCCTTTGGCTGCGCACACATTGATCTGGACTACCTGAACCTAATCTAAAATCGGAGTGAACTTAAATTCCCACTTGTTTTATGGAAAAGACCCCTGCTGACCTGCCTGTTTTCTGTATGCTCTAAAACAGTAACTACTACATGTAAGGATGAAAATGGACTGAACCATCACAGTGTGTGTATTCTGGTTTACCTTGCGTAATTGTATGATGTCTGGTCTCTGCTCCTTTGGAGAACGCAGAGTCATACGAGACTCACTTCTGCCTGAGTCTCCGAGATTACAGATTGATCCTGACAGACAGACCATAAACAGTGTTGGAGCATTAGTGAAGTCTGGATCAGGGCTTACAGGGTGTGTGTGGTGTTTTTGTACCTGTGGGTTTGACGCTGCGGGAGGTGGTGCGAAACAGGAAACTGTTGGGTTTCTGGGCCTGGCCAGGTGGAGGGGACGTCTTTGGGGAGGACGGCACATCTGACACAAACATTCAGGTCAAAGTAAGAGATGAATGATGTCAGACACACTCACATCGTACCACTGATTTCATACGACAAACAAGCATTTAGAGTCTGCTCAGAGCAATGAGGGGACTGGACGAGTAATGAAGTGTCCATGTGTAAAAGTGTTTCTGTCAAACTGCTGTTTAAAAAGTCAATACTTGAATTTCACAATCAAGTCATATAGATAATACAGACAGGTACCAAAAGTGGGTAGAAATCTACGCTGTCACCACTGGTGCGTTGGTAAAAAGGTTGACATGGTATACGGAGTTGTACTGCAGGGGAACAACAACTGTGACCATCGATAACTGTATCATAACGTTTGATTGACCCTCGCCCTCCCCCGTCTGTCCCCTGTCTCTACAGTTATCCAGCTGGATCAGTGTTTCTGCTGGTGACACTCGTAGGTGGTAGAAGACACTGTACATGAACAGGGACGTTTTATTTCTTCTCTGAGACAGTGAACACACAGCCTCTCACTAATGATCACATTGTCTGGCCATGTCACAGCAGACTTAAGTTAAACACTTTAAAAACATTAACTATTTGAACTCTTACATGATTAAGTACAAGTGAAAATACCACACTGTACTTACAGTAACCCTAACTATTAATCAGGAAAATGTACTTCAAGAATTGAAAATAAAAATCGAAGAATTTTCCCATCAGAAATAAAGGGAAAAGATCTCACACCCACCCCACTTTGAGGGTATGTAAGTTCGCCCCCCCCCTTCACGTAGAAACGTCATTCAAAGTTTAAACAAGTAACAACAATTGGGACTTTATTCTTCTGAGTCAGCATTTTGATATCTAAAACGGTTTTCACACAATCACAGTTTAAGTTTGGGGTAATTCCTGCTTCCTTTCAGATGTTATAATGAGTGTGTATTGCACAGAGCTAGAGTTTGGTTAGATGAGAGAGTGGAGAGCAGATGACATGTCGTCTATAAATTTCCCAAACAACTCTCCATAAATCCCACAATCCTGACTCCACATCCATAATATGTACATCAAACTGTAGGAAAATTTATGCTGCTTCATTTAATACCAGAATGGAACCAAACAACCTTATCATTGGGGTGCAGAGGACCTAGAATGCCAGGTGGTCCACCAAACTGCTCCATTGACTTCCATTGTAAACTTGAGTGATGACTTTCATAAAATCTCAGAATCTCCAGGTTTTTTAACTCACTCTAAAGTTAATATTTCTTAACTTAATCTGGACAATACATCAATGTTTTCAGCAACTTCTTGGGATCACCATCATGACATCGTTTCAGTGATATGACCTACGTTTCAGCCAGAGCCTCAGTTTTTCGGAGGTTGGTTGTTGGTCAGTTTACTGTGTCTACTGTCTAAACTGATGGTGTTCAGTGACACAGCTGGGTCTCTGACCTCATCAGTGTATTTTTAGAACATGCGTAAAGGCACAGCCAAAGACATCTAGTTTCTACAGCTGCGATTTATCATGAATGGAAGAAATTAAAAAGGTAAATTAGCATTAGCAATATTGGTATGATCAATTTGCACCAAGCACAGGCACATATTAAAATTTCTTGTGAAATTTCCTAGTTAGTCCATTATTCTTCATATGGGGAGACCTCAAAATAATCCCTTGTCCAAATGACAACTTACCAAAGGAATCTGCGGCTACATTTAAACCACGAGCTGTAATGAGTGTCAACAACCTGTTGAATCTATCGACTGACTGATATGATCAACTGCTCCATTACAACTGCTATGACTTACTGCTGGGATTCCCAGGTCAGCAATGACCCTCCAGTCCCATCATTATTATGTGTGTCAGTATAACCCATAGTTTTTTCAGCTTCACCACTAAGTCATCAGGTAAGGTCATCTAAGAGGTTGGCAGAGTTGCTATGTTTACCAATTGTTTTATCTACCTTGGCAGGACAGCTGATTGGAAGTACAAGAGCAGAGTTACTCCAAGAATGGAGAGTGGTGTAGTAGGTGTCAGGATAAACACCAGGTGTGATGATGATGTCACATTTTCAAAACATTAATATCAGCGGATGGTGTTTGAGGCATCCCTATAATCAGTTTGAACTAAATCCAGCAGTCAGACAAAAGCACTGTTGTCTTCCATCTCCTCCTGTAGCAGCTACTGGATGTCTGCTGTGATGTTATCATTTGAAAACAGAAAAATGTTCTTTACTTCGCCGTGGTCTTAGTGACATTAACTCTTTACTGACACCCAAAACAAAGCGAGACAAAAGTACTGATTGTGGTGTGATGGCTCCAGGACTACTTATTTGTTTTATAAAAGCGGCCCTGGTTACTGGATGTTCGGTAGAACCACAGGGGTTTCCATCCAGTTGATGCTGCTACATCTTTAACAAAATATCTTAGCCTTAGTGAAAACAGAATGGTGGGTGAAATAAGTACCTTTAAGTAGCTTTTATTGTGGGGCACTGTATATAATTCAACATGTGAGTGTTCTATTTGGTGACATTATGATATGTATCATTGTGTGGATATGAAATAACCTATGCCTGTGTTACCTGTTCTGCTGCTGTAGCGATGTATGAGTGCTGTAGGAAGCACTGAGCTCATCTGGTCAGCACTCTAAAGGAAAAAAACAACAGTATTTTCACCAATGGAGTCACACTGTTCACCTCTCAGCTCTATTAAGGAACAAGGGAGAGGACTCACCGCACATCGCTGGCCGAGGCCTGAGTGGGAGTTCTCTGGAGATCCACCACTAGGGGGAGGCAGACACCGACAATGTTCACCAAAGAAAAACAACAGTCACCACACCTTAAACTTCCTTCCATTTGTAATTCAGCATAGACCAAGCAAAGAATGAATACATGATTTTAGGTTGGAAATTCAGTGTTTTAACTCCTCAGCAGGCCTTACTTACACAGAGCTACTTCCTGTCTGTTGCGCAGAGGCCACATGACTTCCTGTTTTAGGGGACGACTTCAGCAAACTGCAGAATGAGAGTTTTGACGTGGAGAGGGTATAATTAGATTTGAGACACAGAAGGGTGTAGCCTCTGACAGAGAGCAGCTCCTTTCAATATACACAATGGCACTGCTCCAGAGGAGTCAGATCCATGCTAAGGTCATATGATGTCTCTGTATAATCCATTTCTCAAGGAAGGCATCACAAACTTTTTCATGAGCTACCAGGACAGTATTCTTTGTGACAAACATTTACTTTTCTAAATAAATCCCCACAGTTGGAACCATTTTGGTACTCACCTGGCCATTTCTCTCTGCTGCTGCAGACGCTCCCTCTCCTGCCAGATGAGCAGGGTGCCCGGCCTCCTGCGCTCCTCCAGGGTGGGGCTGGAGGGGGACAGGGGAGAGGAGGAAGCTGATGATGGGGGGCCCAACACCACATGTAGACTGGTCCTGAAAAGAAGAGAATGCCAATGAGGCTAATCAAAATTAAATATCTTGATCAGTTAAGTCTGTCTTATTTTAAATGGACTACTGCAAACAGAGCCTCAACCTCAACTATAGCTCAGTTGTTTGGTTTTCTCATTTCTTTTAGGTGGACAGATTTTGTGTCCATCCTGTGTGTCTGACATTTTGTTTATTCTTAGATTTTCCAAGAATAAGTTTAAACAACAGCTAGAATAATGTATATAAACATCGGTTTCAGAGTCTATTTGCAATGATCAAGTCTTCAGAACTCAGTTCACTGTCAGACTGTTCTTTAAGACATATTTTATGTTTAGATAGATAGTGTTGTCATAAAACTGGGATATCTACGGTGCAGACAGAGACAAATATTTCTGCTCTTACTTGATGTAAGCACTGCTTTTGATACCATTGATTACTCCATCCTAGTGAACAGATTACATACTTGCATTGGTTTCTCAGGAAAAGCCTTAACGCTGTTCGATTCATATTTGTCAACTAGACATTTTTTTGGTTTCTATGCGTAACCCATGTGTCATATCCTGCTCCAATACTATATGAGGTGCCTCAGGGTTCATTCCCTGGTCCTATCCTCTTCTCACTGTGCCTCTCTGAGTTGACATTTGATCATCATGTCAATAAACTGGTTCAAATCTGTTACTTCAAACTGAGAAATATTGTTAAGTGAGTCAAACCACCCTGGCACAACTTCAACTGGTCCAGAATTCAGCAGCTAGACTTTTAACTGGGAGGAACCAGTGATTTCATATTAGTCCCATTTGAGCCTCACTGCACTTTTAAGATTCCTTTAATCACTTATCAGGCCCTTCATGGCTTAGCTCCTGTCTACATCTCTGAGCTACTGGCCCCCCACACCACTGACCAGACCCCTTAGGTCATCCAATCAGAACCTTCTGACTGAACCACGGACCAAACTCAAAGCTAAAGGTGATGCACATTTGTAGCCATAGAACCCAAACTATGGAACCACCTCCCCCTCCCATCAGATCAGCAGTCTGCTGTTTTAAAGAACTCTTTAAATTGTCGTTTTTATGATAACTGGTTTGTGTACTGTATGTCTTGTATGTATGTATAATACACTGTGTTTGTATATATTTTGAGTATGTTGTGGTGATTCACTTTGCTCGTATTATGTTTTCTTGTTTTTGCATTTTATGGGAAGCACTTTGTAACCTTTGTTGAGAAAAATACTATACAAATAAAGTTTTCCTGACTGAAAACTGTGGTATTCCCTTTTGCTCCATGAACCTGGCGTGCAGAGAGCTGGCTTTGGCTCGTCCCTTTGAAACAGTCTGGCGGCTGGCTGCTAACGTACAGTCTCATATTTCAGATGAACAATGAACTAACATTTCTTCTAAAAACATTTTGGAGAGAGAACAGTCGGTGCAGTATCAGAATGTTTGGTCAGCGCTGCCTCATTACAGTTCGATTTTACTTTGGTGAGATGCCCTTTAGTGAGACTGTCAGTGGAGGTGGACATACAACCATGTAGAGTAATCTCACATGTCTGTAATCTGAGTACAATCTGTAATCTGAACAGCAGGCCTTCAGCAGACCATAGTCTTATAAATGACATCATCATCTGCAGGATAAACAACAAATACTTCCAACATTGAAATACTATAAAACTGGTTTTGTCTCCCTTTAAAAAGGTACAGCTGTAGAAAAGGAGTTTTACACAGGTTCATCCAAATCGACTTTTCATTGCAGTGGGTGAAGACTGTTCAGCAGTTCAACAACTACATATAAGATAGATAAAAGTTTAAGTGACCAGCAGGAAAAAGAAACTGTCTAAAGTCTGAAGTAATTTGACACACTTCATTCTGAAGGCTGGATTGAGTAACATCATTGTTGAACAACAGTTGAAGTCTGTTTAGAAACTGTGTTTAGCTTTAAGTTTCTATTCTATTTTAAGGAGTCCCAAAGGAAGAGTTGGAGGTCATGATTTGGGACATCCGTTTGTTCAACCTACAACATGGTAGAGAGTTTGTAGAGGAGACAGAGGATTGTGCACCAGCCACACTGAATCTTCCCATGTCAGAAACAGAGCAGTGACCAGACAGAAATAATGTTCAGTAGATGAGGCACTGAAAAAATCTATGTAATGTGGCCTGAGTAAATATACTGAGGAACAGTAGAATATTTTCCTTTCACTAGCCCTAATCTACTGAAACAAACAAACATGTGATTCACTGAATAGACTTTTTTAAGTACCCACAACCAAAACATGTTAAATCATGAATAACCATCATTTAGTCATAACATAGAAATAACAGTCATTGGTGCATTTCAGAGGAAACCATGATGTTGGTGAGATTTTTTTCTGCATGAATGAAAAGACCTGGTCAAGGTGATAATTTACCAGGTCTAATTAATGTCCTACTGAAACAACTGATGATGTCACGATTCCTGAAAGAACTTATGTGAACATGCAGTTGGGATGCTGATGATGATGATGGTCTGAACTCTGCAGACAAGTGCAGCACAGATGTTACAGATGTTATGGCTCATTGCAAAGTGGACGGAGATCATATTTAGTGACAAGTCCAGATTTAACTTGTACACAGCTGGTGGTCGTTGGCGTTTGTATCGTCGCCGTGGGGAACGCTATCCTGCAGCATACATCCAGGAAGTGGACCGTTTGGTGGTGGTGTCATGATGGGGGGGGGCACTGCTAATGGATGATGGGCAGACCTTGTCCAGATCCACGGTACAGACAGCTATCCGTTAACGAGATACGGTCCTAGGTCCACACGTCATTCCCAGGATACAGCAATCAGGCATCACCAATGCCAGACCACATGTGGCTCATGTCTGTCAGGAGTAGCCTACCTTGACCAGAACAATGTCCTTCCTTGACCAGCATATTCACCAGATCTCAACCCAATAGAGCATCTGTGGGACGTTCAGGATCACTGGGTGAGAGAGAGAGATCCTGCTCCAGCAACACATGAACAACTTGTCACAGCTCTGCAGGAAGAATGGCATGTCATCCTACAAGTCCAGAATAACATATTATCCATTCAGGAGGTGTAAAGTAGTGATAAATGCTGGAGGTAGACACGCACGGTAGTGACTATTGTTGTTCTCTGTCTCACCATCCACACTTTCTGACTTGTAAACACTAAGACAAAAACCACTAATCTGCACAAAAATGATTTTTCTGTGTGGCTAAAGGGTGAATAAAGATGTGAACCATAATTTATCTTTGATATTTAATATGAACAGGATGGCATGACATTAAAAGAATATGCATTTCTACTGTTGTGGTATATAGTATATAAATCTAGATTTAGAACCATGGAGTAAACTGCTTGTTCCTCCAGAGGCTGAGATAAGATATCCCTGCATCATATTCATATGTAAGCAGTGGACGGCTGGACACTCAGCAGCAGACTTGTCTGATTTAGAACAACAGAGCAGCATGATGAAAGCTGCCTGCTGGGCTTCAGCTCATACAGGGAATGGATCCTGGAGCTGACGACACAAAATGGAGAAACAAGACCAAAGTCTAACATAGGAGGCTGGGTCCTAATCAACAAGGAAACAGCTCAACCACTGCACAGAAAACATGTAGCTGAATGCTCATCAAAGAGATTTTTTTCAATAAAGCAAAAATGTTTTAGGTATCCACCGCTGCTGTCAGGGTGTCGAGAATGAAAACTTTCCGAGATAACAGCACCCAGAGGCACCAAGCATGAGTGACTCAGACTGTAAATAATGGGAACTGCAGACTATTGACTTTTCCCAGCTCTTCAAACACACTGAAAAGTGACCTTGTGAAGCACAGAGGGAAGAGAAGAAATGATAAACCCTCGTCTGACCAGAGAAAGCAGCTCAGTACAATTTATATGCAAGTGCTTTTCAAATGTACCTGAATACATGAAGTGTAAATAAATGAGACCTCAGCAGAGATCCTGAGAGTCTTCTCATAATCCCCCCCGATGACGATTAACCAATCAGCAGAGAAATTTCCTTCCATCATCACGAGGACCAGTGGCCTCTTCCAGTTTTGTGTGACACTCAACTCACATTAAATCAGCATTATGGTTTTGTACTTACACCCAGTCTAATGATCTGGCTTGGCCTGTCAGCTAGCAGACAACATGCTATCTCCACAGTGATGCCACTCTAGTACAAAGCTACATCACAGCTGGGTGTGGTCACAATTACAACAGACCACACCCAGCTGTGATGCAAGGTGTGGTGATAGGTTCAAACCACATGTACCTTTCACCAAAAGAAGCCAGTGCCACTATGTTTTGTTCTTCAAACCAATACTACCGTTTCTTGCTGTGATCCAAAATGATCATTATCTCCACCAATGAGGTTCAGTTTTCATCTGTTAGCAGGAATACAGAAAAGCTAGGACAGGGACCAGGAACGAACCCATTAAACTGGAGCAGATCCAGATAAAGGGTGTCCACAAATGTCTATCCACATACTTTAACAGACGGGGCATTCTACATTTCAAAAACTACTGGACAGGTTTCCACTAAACCTTGTGGGGGGGCGGGGCATGGACCAGGTGAACTAAACAGACGTGTAGGATTGTTGGGCCTTTTGGTTGCCTTAAAAGGGCTAGTTATAAATCTAAAACTACATCAACTCTCTACTACATAATCTTATGGAAGCGCATTGCTGCCACGGCAGAAAAGGAAAAAAAATCACTATCATGTTATAATGTGATACGTTTCACGTTATAACATGATACAAACTTATCAAGTTATAACGTGAAAGCGATTTTTTTCCCCTGCCGTGGCAGCAATGCGCTGCCGTAATAATCTATATAATGTATCTGAATGTATATTGGTGTATAAAGTCTATATATTGACTATAATGTATCTTATTTCATAGATGCATCTACTGTTGTTCATTTGCTGGTTGAATGTGGACCAGTTTTCCCTTTATACAAAGGCTACTTTTGACAGTATATTTGTCAGACTTACCTGCATACTGTTGGGTCGAGGGTTTGTGGCGGTGAACAGTTCTCCTTCTGCTCCTAGAAACCAATGACACAATCAATAACTTCCTGTTTCAAGTTACATTTAACAGGATGTAGAGCAATGAGAGGACCTGATCTTAGATCAGTCTGTGAATGACTGGTACCTGAGGAGGTCCTGTGAGAGAAGGTGTGAGAGGATCCATCCTGATCTCCTCCTCTTCTTCCTCTGTCACACTGCTGTCAATAAAGTCCACTTGCTCAGCTTCTCCATTCACTGCAAAGAGCATGGCAGAGAAGATTCTCTGTAATGTGCTGACAAATGTATTCTTCAGAAACAGGAAAGAGGCCAGAGGTCTGAACTATGAAGCAGGTTAGTGAGGTAGCTTCAGGGTAACTCTGCCTTTTCTGTGTTACAACCAGAGGTGGGTTTGGGTACCAAAAATTGTACTCAAGTAAGAGTAGCATTACTTCAAAATAATATTACTCAAGTAGAAGTAAAAAGTAGTCATCCAAAAAATCACTCAAGTAAGAGTAAAAAAGTATTTGGTGAAAAGACTACTCAAGTACTGAGTAACTGTTTGATCGTAATGTCTGATTTATTTTTTAGAAATGATGTAACCAGACAGACAAAGATATAAAATAATGTGCAAGTTCTGGTATTTCCAAATAATAAAATAAAACATGTTACCAAAACCATCTTGACCATTCATAATTTGCGATAGTTGGTAGCTAACGCTAATTCATTCCTCCATAGAAAATGTATTGTGGTCTGCTTAGCTTATGGCACCATTTAACGAAATGTTTACAAACACTAAAAGGGTCTATATGAAAGACTCCTTTTTAAGACTGGGATTCTGTAACCTAACTAGACTAACGTCCGCTTAACCACAGCAAAAAAGGAATTTACCGCGACATGTTTCCTCAGGTTAGACGCTGAGTTTTTGTTTGCTGAAATGTCGGTTTGTTTTGGCAGACACAGAAGACACCGCATTATATAGCTGTTCTTTTGCACTGTGTGTAAGTGAAACATGCTTTGTATATGAGGCCAGGGGTGTTCATCCTCTGCAGTTTTAGCATTGGAGACAGTTTCCTCTGCCATTTTTCATGTGTTTTTTCATTCCCTGTCTGCTACGTGTGAAGAGTTTGTGCCGCTATGCCGCCACAGTTTGTGTGTGGTCATGTGACTGCATGGCTACGTCTGATTGGTGAAACGGAGTCATGAGATTATTGTTGCTACGTCTGATTGGTGAAACAGTCATGTGGTAGATCCAGTGGCGGCATCTCTCTGGCAAAAATAAAGCATATCTAATGTGTAGAATAAATGGTAAAAAAAAAAGTAACGAGTCGAGTGTAGCCCAATGTAGCGGAGTAAGAGTAGCGTTTCTTCACAAATCTACTCAAGTAAAAGTAAAAAGTATGGTGCAGTAAAACTACTCTTAGAAGTACATTTTTTTCAAAAAGTTACTCAAGTAAATGTAACGGAGTAAATGTAACTCGTTACTACTAACCTCTGGTTACAACACAGGTTCACTTGTCACCGCAGTACATCACCATGTTAACTCATGCTTCATACTTAACCTGCTCCAGAGAAAGTTATGATTATCAAAACATGTACTGATCAAGCAAAATGACATAAGTTATAGCATCATTTCTATAGGTTACAGCATGATAGGACTTCAACATACGGATGATGACATCAGTACTTTCCAAACAGGACCACAGTAGCCAATGAGAGAGACGCCCCAGAGCAGCTGATGGTGTAAAGGTAAACATTAACTGCACCACGTCAGTCTCCTTTTTGTTTACATGTGCTTCCTCATGAGATCATGTGAGGTGGTGTGTATCCCTCTGACACACATCCTGTAGTGTGTGATGCACCGTTACTTTCAGATCGTGTAGAGTTTACATGTTTGAGATTAGAGAGATTAGAAAGAGAAGGTAATCTGTGATGTGACGGGATCACAAACCGATTGAACAGCCTGATAATGGATATAAGTCCTGGGTATGTTGTAGTAAGTCCTCAGGTGTGTCCCTCCTCACCTTTATTGGCCTCCAGAGGAGATCCATCCTCCTCTTCCTCCTCCTCCAGGTTCCTCTGGTCTCTGGTGACCTCAGCTAGACGAAGGGAACGCTCTGAGAAGTCATCAGCTGACTGGACACAGACAGGCAGATGGTCACAGAGTCATGGATCTACAATCTATTGATAACCACTAACCTGGTTTCTAACATGAAGTTTAGAGTTTCTGATCACCTGTACAGACACTGTGTCACACTGATATTTAATTAACACACTGATGTCACACATCTTCATATGATCCACTCAGAAAACATCAGTGTTTAAATGACTGTTTACCTCATTCCCAGACCACCGTTTGCTGCCACTGTCCACACTGTTGAAGCCAGAGTCCAGCCCTCCAAACTGACCTGAGAACAGCTCCTGGTCTGACAAACTGCAGGGAAACATACAGAGCACATGTTAGGAGACACACAGCAGTCATGTTGTCAGACAACTATCCTCCCTTATCTCCATCCTTAGGTCCATCTACTTAATGGAAATGTTTTACTAGGAAGCTAAAAGGATATTATAATATATTATATATTGTCAGCATATTTAGATGGAAATAACCAAACATTTGGTATGTGTGCATAGCCTCTATCAGCTCTGTCCACCGGGCCTAAAACCTTTCTAGGTGAAACACTGATTGTGGTGTGACTAAATCTATCATTTCATATTATGCTCTATCCTCTATTTCTTTTTGCTACAAATCACTCTTTACAACAAAACTGTAGGAAGTCAAATGGAAGCAGGAAGCAGCTCTTAGTGATGTCAACAGTTTCAGGTTCATGTTGGCTTACTTATGCTGTTGCTTTATGAAAACCTCTAAGTGCTCCTGGTTTTGCAGAAAATGTACTTTATCATGATATGAACTTTTATCATGATATGAAATGACCTGTATCGGGATATGAGAAGCAGCTTTGTTCAAAAATACACCTATAAACCGCTCTAAAGCTCATCCAAAAACCCTCAAAACAACACCAACTACTGTTCATTGTCTAAAATACACTGAAGATCTTCTTTTCTCGCTCCCTCTGTCCAGTCGTCCTCACCAGCTGTTGAACCCAGTGGGCCTCAGGTGTCTCTCTAGCTCCTCCTGGCTCCTCTTGCAGGCTTCCATGTTGAGGTACTTGAAGATGTGGTATTTGCCCTTGGAGCAGATCTGTGCCGGTGGCATTTGAAGCGGGTTGTTGTCCAGCGAGATGCTCTGGAGATGCCGGAGGTGACGGTAGCACAAGGGGATGTGGGAAATGCAGTTGCAGGACACATCGAGCCGGACGAGGGGGAGCTCAGATATTTCTGTATGATACAATGAGAGGATTTTATTTGATTTTTTAGTGTTCTTTAGGCCTCAAAATGATTAATTCATCATTCATTTAACTTCACAGTACGGCCGTCTGTTGATCAGTGGAAGAGGGTGAAACCACTGACATTTCTGTTCTATGGCTGCTGCAGATATCAGACTCTCAATGGGAAACGTCCCAATGAGAGTCTGATACCTGCTGGTAGACTGAGGGGAACATGACAATAGTTACATTAAAAAAAGTGAAGTGAGGCGTGTTCAGCTCAGTCAGATGAGCGTGTGCCCCATATACTGAGGCTACAGTGCAGCAGCTCAGTCCATGTTACAGTTATATGAAACAGGTTTAACAAACCATAGTAGAGGAGAAGAGGTCTCCATCATCATCTATGGTAGATGCACTGAATAACAAATGAAGACACCTAATAAACCTCCAGAGGCTTCTAGGATCGATGGGTTCCTCAGAAAAAACAGATCTTATTTGGAGAACTATGATCTAGGATGTCCAGGGATGACCGGAGGAGGTCATCGATGGGCTCAGGTGGATCTATACCTTCAGGCAAAGTGGTGAGCTGGTTCCTCCTCAGGTTTAGGTCCCTAAGACACTCCAGTTGGCCGAGCTCTGCTGGTAAACACTGCAGCTCATTACAGCTCACATCCTGAGAGAAAGACAGAAGAAACACAGCCAACCATTACTTCTGGAATGACTCCATGGGCTCACAGCCTCCTGTAGCATTTAGATATATTATGCACATGGGAATATTTCTGTTTCACTTCAAACCTTTGCTTTACCTGTGACATCATTATCTGAGTCAAGTGGCTGCTTTCCATTGGCTGTTACAAGGGCTGCACAATGTTAGAAACACTGACATTATAATACCTTTATTCCTTCGTATAAAACACAGAGGAACTTTTACCAGATATAGGTGGTGTGTTATTACCACAGGTGGTTCAGTCCTCCTGTGCTCCTCAGGCTGGGAGACAACAGCTGGAGACTGTAGTCCTGCAGACTTTACATGTCCATGTATTCTATGGTTTAGAACACTGTTAAAATGTCTGCTGTATCGACATGGTGGAGGATCCTCTTTTCAGTCATGGAAAATCACAACCTTTTACGTTTTCCTGCTTTAATCAAGCAGCTGAACAGGTGTAACATGATGATGATGATGATAATGATATATTGTACAGTCCTAACTGTTACTACTGAATTACACTTTGACCTTTAACCCCTCTACCACCACAGAAATGGTTAAATGGTTTTTCATTTCTATGCTGTTGCTGTGAGTTAAAGCACGGATCCTTCTTTACACACTCATGTCTCATTAATTCATGTTACTAACTTGACTTCTTCTCCGGAGTCTTTGTGCTTTTGTGGACCGATCTACTGCTGGGACAATGGTCGATAGCCATCATCATCATCACCACCACTATTATTATTATTATTATTACTCTTACTATCATTATCATTAATATTATCATTATTATCAGTGTTATTGTAGTTATTATAAATACTACAAACTAAAATCTCTCTATTATAACAGCTGTAATTATTATTGTGGTTGAACATGTCTGTGTCCCTGTCCCCCACTCCTCTCTCCCTCCCCTTCCCCCTCTTTCTACGCCTCTCTCTCTCTCTCCCAACCTTTCTCTCTCTAGCTCTCTCACCCCAACCAGTCAAAGCAGAGGCTCCGCCCACCTTGAGTCTTGGATCTGCTCAACGTTTCTGCCTTTTTTAAAAAGTCAGTTTTTCTCTCCACTGTCTCCATGTTCTTCTCATGGAGGATTGTTGGGTCTCTTTAGAATAAAGAGTCGGTCTAGACCTGCTCTTTTTGGAAAGCGTCTTGATATAACTTTTGTTGTAATTTGTTGCTCTACAAATAAATTGAATTGAATTGAATTGAATAGAATAGAATAGATAAATATAGTAGATGAGAGACAGCAAAGTGTGTGTGTGTGTGTGTGTGTGTATCGTACCAGCTGTCGGAGGTGTGTGAGGGAGTAAATGGAGGCAGGCAGTGAACACAGCTTGTTGTTGCTGACGATGAGCACTCGCAGGAGGGGAAGGTGAAACACAGATGGGGGTAAACTGGACAGAAGATTACGGCTGTGGAGAGAAGCAATGATGTCATTCAGGTTTCATATCTGGGCCTAGTGAACCACTCAACTCATTTAAAGCTCCTTTATGAAGGCGAGACAGTTCAATTTATGTTTAAAATATTCAGTGTAACACTGAATCCTGTGCAGTTTTGTCATACTGTATGTCTGCTATGAGCCTACACGTTTGCTGTGTGTATTAGCAGCCATCTGGAGGGTTTTCAGGTCTCCTAGCAACAGTAAAATGATCTTGTTGAGGAGAGAGGTATCAGTGTGGTTGGACAGCCTCTCCATCTCCAGCATTAAACACTGAAGTTCTGCTACACTTTTCTATCAGCAGCTGCACTTAAGAGTCATCAACACACTGGTAACTGTTACATGGATGCAAAGTGTTGACAGCTGCAGCACACAAAAAGACAACTTTTAATTACAGTTTACAACAACTTGAGATGTGGGGTTTTACAGACCAACACTGACCTACCGTATTACCTCAGTTGTGTGCACACACTTTTCCTGTGCAATCTAAACTGCATTTTGGGTCGACTGACTTTCAGATTTTCCAAATAAAGTTAGTCATTCCCACCCACCAGACCACAGCTCCTAGAACCTCCCACTCCACCTGATTAACTCAACCAGTCAGCACTCTGTTATAAGGCAGATGGTGGAAGAAAGAGCACACAGCACATATATGTACAAACAAACAGCACATATATGTACAAACAAACAGCACATATATGTACAAACAGCACATGTACATATGGTAACTTGTGACACTTGTAAATCACACAACTCTTTTTTATCCACTTAATATAGACAGACTTACATCACTATCAGATAGTGAAGTACAGTCTACTTAGATATGTATAAGTTATCATCTGATTTATCTTTCTACAATGCTTTATTTTCATTACTGCTGTGTCAAACTGAACTGAACAGGGGATCAATAAAGGTACATCTCATCTCATCTCATCCTACCTGATGAGCTGCAGTACAATGAGAACCAGCTGACTGGTTTGGATGACTTGAGTTACCTGAGGTTGAGGTAGGTGAGGGCCTGCAGGTTGCCCAGGCTGGAGGACAGGGAACGCATCCCATTGTGGTAAAGGCTCAGTGTCTCCAGAGAGATGAACTGACAGAGCTCCTCCGGCAGCTCACACAGACGGTTCTTAGACAGATCTGACAACACAAGGACACCAAACATTAGACTGATCCATCAAAGTCTCTCCAGCATTCACACTGCCAACACACAAACACAAGCAGGACAAGAGGAAACTGATGACAAGAACAAGGAGATTAACAGATGGACATTCAGTCAGGATCAAAATGAGAAGAAGACCTCCAGAAAAAGAACTTATATTTCTTAAGGCAGGGATTTAATATATCTTGCTATTATTTTTGCAATATTGCAGTTTGAAATTCAGATTGTTTGAGATATCTGGGGAAAATTTGGTTAAAAGCAATGCTTCAGGAGAGACTCACCTGACACTGATTGGTTTAATTCATGTTGCACCAAAAATATGCCTGTGATTAATTAAGAGACTAAATATAACTCCTTTGTGTCTTACTTTTCCCCAGATTGTGTTATGTTTGAGTCGGACACATCTTAAATGCACTTGTGTCATGGACTTCAGACACGTGATTTAGATCACTTCAATAGGGTCCAAAGAGATCTAGTTAAACAGGCAATCATACATTCATAAATTCCATAAACTCATGTTCACAAGAGGCAAAATCAAAGCAGTAGAGACCAGATGTTCTAGTACTCAGGTCAAGTACAGGTCAAGTAGAATCAATGATGTCATTTAATAGCATCTTTATTCTCTTAGCCTCAGTTGAAATGCTAGGCTTCTTCTTAGAATCATCAAAAGACCAGGACTCTGATGACGTCGGTCAAATTCATACTTTGGTTTTATTTTTGTTTATCCACTATATTCCAAAACCACCAGCCTAAAGCTAACAAACAGCTCCCTACAGGGAACCACACTGCTCCAACATGAATGTTGGCAAAACTAACAGTCACACTGGGTGAGCCTCTCCAAAAATAACTTCTACTGGCAGCTTCCCACTGTCTGTTTCCACAGTTACTGTAGGAGGAGGAGCATGAATACCAGCCAAATCCAATGTCAAGTTAGAATTAGGGTGAACCTGTCCCACTACAGTATGGATGGATCTCTATTTTACCATCCCTACTTTCTCTTGGCCTCAGTCAAATCAGACATACTTCCTGTTACACACCTGGAAATGGTTCCATGAAACATGACAGGATTTATCAGACTCTGATTTCTCTGCGATTATAATTCTCCAATTTAGAGACATTTTTTCAAAAATACTAGGATTAGTTGTAACAGTGAAAAGTGCTTATCATTAATAACCAAAAAATTGGTTATTAAACGGGAAAATAAATGCAATTCTGAGCAGAGCTGGAACAAATAGTTAACTTTAAGAAATACACATGATCTCAGGAAGCTGAGGTGCTCTGGTTACTTTTACACAGTATGATTAATGATTAATAAAGAAAACGAAACCTAAGACAGACAGCCCAATGGCTTTTTATTGACTGCTGATGGAAGCAGCAGGGCTGCAGGAGGAGGGAGTTCCTCTTTTCAACTATGGGATACAGCTGATTATTCACTGATGTGATTTTACACTTTCAACTTTGCATTCTACAGTTAAGTGAGCGTAATTATGTTTTTAGTAAGAGGCTCTTCTTTTTCCAGAGTGATAGTAAAAATGTTGGGGTTAGACAGACTGACAGAAAAATTAAGTGTTTTAGGAAGATGTTTTGGGCATTTTTCACTACCTTATGACATATTTACAGCAAACAATGAAAATCAAACAAAGGTTGTCTGTTTAGATGCATTGACTAATAATACATATGTGAAATGGCAGTAAACTAATAAGACCCGACAGTCATCATAATTTTTTAACAAAGAAAATACATTTGTGTTTTTTTATGGTTGCCTCTGAAACATTTGCCACGATCTTGCCGATGATTCACAAGGTATTCTGGGAAGCTGAAGCATCCTAGAAACAAAAGGTTTGACCAAACGGGACCTGTCACATGTGTCACACTATTTTCATCATTAAATGGGCTTTGCTCAGTTGTCATGGAGACAGACATTAGACTTAAAGTGCCATAGATGATATAATATCAGCTACTGAGCATACAAATCAACAGATGGTCTCCATGACAACTGAGGAAACTCCAGCCGCTGATGAAGACCATGTGATATAGATGACTGCTCTATGAAAAAGGAATGGAGTTTGAGTTAGGGTTGTTGAAGAGGCTTCTTCTAAAAGGCAGTTTAAATTTTTAACTTCATTCTGTTCCAGACGTTTAACTCTGAGGTCATGCAGGTGCATTTTTGTGACATTTCTATGAACATATCTGTCATAAAAAGGCACAGAAGCGTGGTTTGAGCTTCTGGATCCTGTAGACTGACCTCTTTCTTGTTCTTATTCACACTTATAGGACACAGAGGAGAGCTCGACACCCTCATTATCTGCCTCATGCATCATTTGTGAGGTCATGTGTCCATCTCATGTGAAACTAACCAAGTACACGTCTCTATCTAGAATCATCTACAAACACGGCCACCTTCACCCGGTCAGCATCAGAGGCTTGAAAGACGACATTTACAACAGAAGAAGTCCTTGCAGCACTTTTGGAAATGAGGAAGAGGCAGCAGGAGCTTCAGAGCCTGAGGAGGTTGATCTTATTCTATCCCACTGTTTTGTCTTTTGTAGAATTTCATTTATTTAGGTGTGTTTGTCACTGAATGTAAAATGAGTGGAAGTCTCCTTTCAAGAGTAGAGTTGAGAGTTGAAGAGTCAAAGCCTTAGGTGTGAAGGTGACAAAGAAAGGAAGAGACCTGACAGCGACACACAGGAAGCAGCTTCTCTGTCTGCCTCCAGGTCAACATCAACCTCACACATGAGCATCATGGAAATATATGAATCATGTAATAAACCTGTATGTCATTAATGTGTATGACGTCATAATTCAGGCCAATGTGTCGCTAACATCTGCTGAATGTAGTGACAGACAATTTCTGCTAAAAAAAAAACAACAAAATGTAATTTTAGACATTTATTCTGTTCTCTTCTATTATTTATTCAAATATTCCATATTCTGTGAAGACAACTTGTCCACATGAGTGAAGGAGTAAAGGTGGGTGTTCACAAAAGATTTGAAGAATTTCGGAAATCAGATTACTATCCATTATTTATCTAGTATATATTATTATACTGTGTAGAAGTACATTAAAAAGGTGAGTCTCTAGAACAGACTCAGACTCCAGAGGGTGATTAAAGGAACGGGTGTATTTACTGAGATCAGATCATTCAGCCAGCAGAGAGCTGTGTCTAATTACAGGTCAGGATGTGATGGAGGAGGATCCACTTCCATCACTGCTGACCCAGTGGTCTCTACAGTGTAGGACACACTGGTAACGTAGGACACACTGGTAACGTAGGACACACTGGTAACGTGGGACACACTGGTAACGTGGGACACACTGGTAACGTGGGACACACTGGTAACGTGGGACACACTGGTAACGTAGGACACACTGGTAACGTAGGACACACTGGTAACGTGGGACACACTGGTGGACACACTGGTGGACACACTGGTAACGCACACTGGTAACGCACACTGGTAACGCACACTGGTAACGCACACTGGTAACGCACACTGGTAACGTAAGACACACTGGTAACGTAGGACACACTGGTAACGCACACTGGTAACGCACACTGGTAACGCACACTGGTAACGCACATTGGTAACACGGGACACACTGGTAACGCACATTGGTAACACAGGACACACTGGTAACGCACATTGGTAACACGGGACACACTAGTAACGCACATTGGTAACGCGGGACACACTGGTAACGCACATTGGTAACGTAGGACACACTGGTAACGTAGGACACATTGGTAACAGAGACACATTGGTAACAGGACATTTGTCAAGTTTAACACGAGGTTGGCAAATTCAACGTAAAAAACAAACTCCACTGGTGTTTCCTCCTATTCCAGAAGGTACTGCATCATCTGGTGCTTCACTCAGGCCCTGTTCAGCACACGGATGTAATCAGACAAGTCTGCCGTTCAAAAGTTGAACCACAACCGAGTACATCAATGGTTTGTTTCACAGGCAGCTCAGCATGTTTCCAGTGATAACAGATCATATTTTCAGTCCTTACAGGAGGTGTTAGAAGGCTGTAAGCTTTCATTGTAAATCAGCGTCTACACCTGCAGCCGTCAGTTCACACAGTAATCTGTTTGCAAGGCACAGGGTTAGTAGGAGACGCTCATTCTTCATGCAGCCTGACCATTATGTGCTTTTGACGGCCAACAGTTAACTAGTCAGTGACTCGTTACTGTGCTTTATGATTGGGTGTCATTGGGTGTTTAATAGCCTACCAGCACAATGTGGACAACAAAGTCACATAGTAGTAACAACCTGCATCACAGGCACATTTTGGTGCTAGTTGAGACATGCTCAGAATCAGACTCTGCATGCAGACATAAACATCTGATGTGTGAACTTAGTTCTGTTGCTGACATCAGCCTGAGGCTTCAGGCTGCTTCAGAGACGTCCATCAACATTTTTCGTCCAGAGCCGAGTCGCTTCATTTTGGGTATCTGCCAACAATAAGCCCCGTCCCATCTGTTGCTGAATGACAGCGTAGGCCTGAACACAACCAATAAAACAATCTAGGGCATCCAAAGTTTCTGAAAAGCCTATCACACAACAGTACTAAACAGGACTACAGCCAGTCTGTTGCACCGCCTCGGCTCTGTGTCGCTACCAATCACCTGCACTGCAAAGGAGACGGGGATCAACAATGACAATGAAAGTCATGATGTGAAAGTGATCATAGAAAACCTTCAGCCCAGTGACCACACCCTTATTTTAATCAATCAGAAGTTAATCCATTTGAACGATTAATGGCACCATCAGAATGGACATTCATTCAAAACCACTGTGTCAGATTCATAACACGTATTCAAAGCGGTGTGTGACGTGCCTTTATGAACACAGGACCATGACATTTCCCATAAATCATTGTACAACAAAAACATCAGTATTTGACATCATGACATATCCTATGGAGAAGATGACCAACCATCAGATCCTCCTGGAAAAAAAAAAATCTGTAGAAAAAAAACATTAAAATATAAAAAGGTTTGAAAAGCTGACCAAATCACAGAGGAGACAATGAACAGAAAAAAAGGGATGGAGTAAAATTATACTTATAAAATAAAAATTCAAAGTAAAAAGAAATGATAATTTATGGTAGAAAAAAAGATTTGTTGGACGTGGATTTGTGGCAGGCCTGTACATTTATGTGGGATCAACACTCCTCTAGTCAACGTCTGTATAAACCCTGAATGATCAGACCTTTCAATGCATAACCAGTGAGAAGGCTGTCCATCCCATCCCCTGACAGAGAGCTGTCCACAGTCAGACAAGGCTCCACACGTGTGAATCAGTAAGTAATGGTGGCCTCCTGGTACCTGGTACCTCAGATCACGACCTGAGTGTTTGAGCATCACAGAGGTCAACGTGGTCAAAACACACAAACACTCTGCTTGAAATACAGCTGGAGGTGATGAGCAGTGAAAAACACTGAATGGCTAAATTATACCGTTTTTACAGCAGGGCTATTGCATCAGATGTGTTTCATCACACTGAGCCAGAAGCAGGAGGTTATCAGGTTTGTGACAGCCTCACCTGCTTCAGGGTGACTGAGATCTGAGACACATATTTCTCCATGAAAGACAGGAAAAAGAGAAAGAAAAGGGACGTGATTTATGTGACAGCTGATTATGATCTGACAAAAAACACTAAAGAAATAAGAAGAAAGCTGTCTTTATCTAAACCCTGACCTGTTCCAGTAGAAGGAGGTCACACAGGTTCCTCTGTCATTGAACAGAGGAATCATGTGACATGCTCATCTGTCTCATATTAGAGAGAGTGCTGATGAAGCAGCAGTGATTTCAGAAGCATTTGTTCCAGGAGTCACGTGATGACGCCGAGCAAGATGGCCACTTGACTTTGAAGTCCCAGCACCGCTACATCTAATTTATCATTTTTCTGTCGATATCCAAAAATTAATTACCTTATTTACAAGTCATTAACCCCAGGTTTGATTCCCCACCAAGGGATAGGCCTCAACCTCGGAAGAATGACGATAATAAGTCTCAACAATCGAGCAACAGGGTTGGTGCTAGCTCCAGAGCTGTCCAGGCTTCTCCCGCTAAACCTACGAACGCTGATGAGTCCGAATCGACTTCGAATACCACAATACTTCAGCTTCTCCAGAAGCTATCAGACGACCAGTCGAAACAACTGGACGACCAAACAAAGCATTTCACGGACATTCGCAAGGAGCTATCCGAAACACGAAGAGCCGTTGCGGCAGTCGAAGAGAAGGTAGCCGACATGCTAACTCCGATGGCTAACGCTGAGGCCCGTATTGACATGCTGGAGGAAGCGGAGAGAAAGCGCTGCGACTCACCCCCAGCTTTGGCATCTGAGGTTGAAAAGCTGAACGCCAAATTGACTGAATACGAGGACAGGGAGAGACGTCTCAATCTACGCATTTATGGCTTTCCGGAGCACTCTGAAAACAAAGACGACATATCCTTTCTGAAAAAAGTACTACCCGAAATCCTCAAGAAGGATTCCAGGAAGGCCTGGATTTGGAGCGCGCACAGCGGTCACTCCTTCCAGCCAAGCCCGGGGGTCCCCCAAAACCTTTCGTCGTGCGTTTCTTGAGATTCCAACAAAAGGAACGAGTGAGACAACTTGCCAGGGAGATCGGGGATGTGCGCTGGCAGAATAACAAAATAAGCTTCTACCAGGATTTTTCCAAGGCTACTCAGGTGCGACAGCATGCTTTTCTGGAGTGCAAAAGACTGCTACATGCTGCTAAAATCCCATTTGGTATCGGATATCCGGCTGTGCTTTCCTTCACATCACCAGGGGGGATAAAACACCGTTTCAACAGCCCGAAGGATGCCCTTCAATGTATTAAAAAGATTTGATTACTCCGGGTAGGCCACGGCTGATATGCCGACCCTCAAAATATCCAGAACTGCCAGAGTAAGGTGACATGAGACATATGTTACTTTTGTTGTCCTCTCAGTCGTGAGGTCCCCTCAGTCGCCCTCTCAGAAATGCACCTTTGATACAAACTTTTAGAAGGAGGATACCATCCTTCTCTTTTTTTTCTCTTCTGCTCTAGCCACCCACTAATATAATCACAATATATTTCCTTACCTTTTTTGCAATTTAAAGTTTTGAACTCAGCCTCATGCCTTATAATGGGGTTACACTGTTGAAAAGAGGATGTTGAAACTGATGTAACTGTTTCTAAGGCTAATAGTGGTGTTGCCTCTGTTGGGTAGCTTGATAGCCCTCGAATTTTTTTCTTTTCAGTTAGTTATCCAGTTAAGGATTTCTCAAGGATGATGGAGAGCATGAAGTCTCTTCACATTTCTTTGTTTTCAACGTTCTTGGTTGTTTCATTTTTTGTAAGTTTTGGGGAATTTTTCTTTTTTAGGGATCTGTATCGTACGGAGGTTAGCTTACTTTTAATTTAGCTACGAAACAAAGTATGACAGATATTAACTTCATTTCAGTAAATGTTAGAGGTCTAAACATTCCACAATATTTTAATAATATGAGACTACAGATTGGTGGTCGTCCTATTTATTTTCCCTGTTGGGAGGGGAGGGGCATTCGTGTGCTTGGAGACATCTATGGCGATGAGGGTTTACTTCCCTTTCAAGATTTATGTGCCAGGTACAACTCTTTTTTCTTCTACTTGCAATTAAGATCGACTCTATGAGCAAGTGGGATCCCACTGCAAGGCCCTCTTACACCACACCCACTCGGCAGAGCACTAGGCGCTGCTAGAGGCACCAGAGGCCTCGTCTCCAGGCTCTACTGGTTGTTGTCGCAACATTCTTACAGACCCCTGACATTGGACGCTTTGTGGAGGGCAGATGTCCCAGACATGACCCCAGCATTTGATTGGGACAAAGTTTGGATTAACATAGGTTTAGCTTCCAGGAACCCCAGACCACCAGCAAATCCATTACAATTTTATTTATAATGTATTTAACACCTAGGAAACTTCACAAGATGAAAATGATTAATGACCCTACTTGCTCTTTGTGCACATTAAACGCAGTTGGCACTTTTTTTACATATGTTTTGGGAATGTCCCTCAGTGGCTTCCTTTAGGAAAACAGTTGCATCTAATCTTTCTAGCATGTTTGGTATTGTGCTCCCTTGTTCTCCCACTACCCTTATTCTCAATGATTTGTCACATCTGGGTCTGACATTAGATAAAACACGGGCAATATTGGCTGGGCTTACTGCTGCAAAAAAACTGGTGGCTACACGCTGGAAGCCTCCTCACTCCCTCTCTATTCGTGCTTGGGTTCTGGTATACTTGGACATTGTGTATTTAGAGCTGTCCACTGCCCGAGTTCACGAAGCAAAGGAATCCATCATAGAGACTTGGCAATCACTTTTGACTGACCTCCAAAGAAAAATTTCTTTTCTTAAATAAATCAATTTATTTTAAAGGGAGTGGATCCAGGGTTTATGGTGGATGGGAGTTATCTGGGGTGGTTTTTTATTTATTTATTATTTGTATTATTTATTTACTTTCTATGTTATTTTAATTCCCTTTGTAATTGTTATACTGTTTGTCCTTTAGTATTCAACAAACAAATAAAAAGTTTATCACAAAAAAAGAAGCATTTGTTCCACACTCAGCCTGGTTCTTCATGTTCCCAACTGTTCATGTCATTTTCTGAAGGTGAGCTTCTGTTCATGAACATTTTCATGTGAACATTTTACTGCTTTCCAATATTCTCTGAATGTTTTATGTGTGAGATGTCCTGAGATTACATCCTCTGAGAAACTAGGACACCTTTCATTGACTGACATGTTTCAGTTTGTTCACATGGAAACCCTGGTCAGGCCCTCCTGGGCCCTGGGGCCTCTGCATGGTCCTCAGTCAGTCAGCCATCTGGTGTTAAAGGATCTACTGTTATGTAAGACAGACAGGCCTCGGCTGTCATTATTCACCGAGCAGTCCAGTCTCCATTAGATTATTGCACACTCTCACAGTGTGACATTGTGTTGTCAGACCAACACTGAACCAGGAGGAATGGGACTGAGCCCATGGACTAATGGCTGCCTGCTGAGCCTGGAGGAGACAGCAGCTGAGACACAACATAAAGAAAGTAACCATGATGTCTGATTCAGATCCAACACACACTCCTTTACCTCACCTCCTGTCTACAGCCTGCTGGAACATCTAAGAGTGACTCATAAACCTAAATGATGGACTTCTTAAGTCTTTTGATTAGAGCTGCAACTTTGGTCGATTGAACAATAATCAATGAGATTATTATTTTGATAACTGATTTATCATTTAATCATTTTGTTAACCAAAAATGGCAAAAGGCTGGTTTCAACACCACAAATAAATTTATTCTGTATCCATTATAATTTTTCTGCAAGGTTTTTTGCTACTTTTGTAAGATCGTTAACTAAATAATCAAAAAACACTGATGGACGTTTTCCACAATTTGCTCATCAAATACTGAACAAATGATGAACTGATTAAATGATTTATATACTGAGCAACAGTGGAAACGCATCATTTTAAAGACCCTGTAATTTCTATTCACTAGCCCTAATCTACTGAAACAAACAAACATGTGATTCACTGAATAGACTTTTTTAAGTACCCACAACCAAAACATGTTGAATCATGAATAACCATCATTTAGTCATAACATAGAAATAACAGTCATTGGTGCATTTCAGAGGAAACCATGATGTTGGTGAGATTTTTTTCTGCATGATTGAAAAGACCTGGTCAAGGTGATAATTTACCGGATCTAATTAATGTCCTACTGAAACAACTGATGATGTCACGATTCCTGAAAGAATTTACGTGAACAGCAGTTGGGATGCTGATGATGATGATGGTCTGAACTCTGCAGACACGTGCAGCACAGATGTTACAGATGTTATGGCTCATTGCAAAGTGGACGGAGATCACATTTAGTGACAAGTCTAGATTTAACTTGTACACAGCTGGTGGTCGTTGGCGTTTGTATCGTCGCCGTGGGGAACGCTATCCTGCAGCATACATCCAGGAAGTGGACCGTTTGGTGGTGGTGTCATGATGGGGGGGGGGCACTGCTAATGGATGATGGTCAGACCTTGTCCAGATCCACGGTACAGACAGCTATCCGTTAACGAGATACAGTCCTAGGTCCACACGTCATTCCCAGGATACAGCAATTAGGCATCACCAATGCCAGACCACATGTGGCTCATGTCTGTCAGGAGTAGCCTACCTTGACCAGAACAATGTCCTTCCTTGACCAGCATATTCACCAGATCTCAACCCAATAGAGCATCTGTGGGACATTCAGGGTCACTGGGTGAGAGAGAGAGATCCTGCTCCAGCAACACATGAACAACTTGTCACAGCTCTGCAGGAAGAATGGCATGTCATCCTACAAGTCCAGAATAACATATTATCCATTCAGGAGGTGTAAAGTAGTGATAAATGCTGGAGGTAGACACGCACGGTAGTGACTATTGTTGTTCTCTGTCTCACCATCCACACTTTCTGACTTGTAAACACTAAGACAAAAACCACTAATCTGCACAAAAATGATTTTTCTGTGTGGCTAAAGGGTGAATAAAGATGTGTGAACCATAATTTACCTTTGATATTTAATATGAACAGGATGACAAAAAAATTTGCGTTTCTACTGTTGGTCAGTATATACAGCAGTGAGTTCACTTAAGTCTGTTATACATTGGAACAGCTATTTTTACATTTCCATCATCACCAGTAGTGGATGAGAACACCACTCTGTCCCGTTTTCTGTTACTATTGTGCTGAGACACTGAACACACTGATCCAATGTAACACAACAGACCACTGACTTGGGCGGTAATAGCGGTCGGCCATTTATCAGAAGGTCGGTGGTTCGATCCCCAGTCCCCTCAGTCATGGTTGCTATAAGGGCTGCCCAGGGATGAACCAATTTCACTCCACTGTACTGTGTTTACTGTATAACTGTGTGACAAAAAGATGCTTCTCCTTCTGACTGGTCATTCAGAAGAAACAGCCTGGTCTGCCTGTCATTGCTCTGATTTCACTCTCCTGCTTCTGTTCAGCAGTTTATAGTCATCTCCCAAACAGAACTCATCTCCCTGCTGTAATAAACAACCTGACTGAGAAGGAAAAGGTGTGAGTAATCAGTTTAATCAGTTTGACTGACTGACAGCAGGAGACAGAGGGCTGCAGACAGTCTGGATGCTGTCTGTCTGTCAGCTAAGGAACACTGAAGCTTCCAGAACAAGAACAGAACATTAGAGAGCAGGTTACTGGTGATGTGGACAGACCAGAACCTCTCAAAGTTCAAATGAGCCTAAAATGTCAAAAGAAGAAACATGAAGAAACCAGTTATTATAGGGATGGACAAAAATCACTATTCACCCCAATGACCCAGTCACATGCCTCTGACCTGTCCATCCAGTGTTAGTCACTTAAGGTGTGTGCAGAGCGGCATGGATGAACCAAGTGAAATACACAGATACACAGAAACGTCTCAACCAGAAGAAGAATGAAGAGGTCTGTGTTGTTTGGACACAGCGAACAAAAAGAAGTCAAACACCACAGAAAATCCCCTCCAAAGGTAACGACACCAATCTATCTATTCACCTCCACTATAACCACACTGCTGAGTTTGAAGACTGCCTGGCTCAAGAGAGACAGACGGACAGACACCAAAGAGCTTCTGCAGTGCAGCTGCTGCTAACAGAAGCATTTCCAAATGTCACACAATATGCAGAGGACTCATGATGATGGAAAGAAAGCACAGATGTCTTTACAGAGGACACAAAGAAGGATGACTGTGGAACATGGTGGGTTTAAACATGTCATGAAAACCCTCCACAAACATACAAACACTTTATAGAAGGCATGTCATCAGAGAGGAGCTGCTCAACTGAACTATTTAAATCACAGACATGAACTCTGTCAGTAGCAAACAGATCCCAGCTTTAACACTTCAGTGTATTTAAGAGAACATTAAAGAAAACAGAGAGAATCGTTCATTAACAGTGATTGAGGTAAAGTTTCAAATAACCAGGACTATTATAACTGCCCAGCTGGAACACATTGCTTTTAAACACAACACAGGTCAATAATGAAGCTGGAGAAAATGGTTTCCCTGTGAGAAGTTAGCTTAGAAATGCAATCTCACTGTCAGGCTTCAGATATGATGCAACTTCCTGCCAGTGCTTACAATGAATTAACACAATACACCTCACAGCTGTTCCTGTTAGGCTGTCTCATGGAGTCCTCCTGCAGACACCATCAGCTGACAACATGTATCTACCTCATTATGAGGAACAATGGCCGTGGTTCTCCTCCACACATGTGTCTGTATGACACAGTATCTGTTTGTTGGCAGACTGGTCGTGCTGCCCTGCAGCCTCCGTATCTGCCTCAACTCTGGTTACCTCCCATGGGACTGAGGAGGGATTCCCCTCCCCACAGCTGCTGTGCATGGAAAGAGAAAACCCACCAGCAGGCTTCAGATATGAAACTGAAAACACTGTAAGGCATGAGAATAATACCATCTCACCTACATGGAAAGGAGACTCATTCTGCATACAACCAGGTGTTTGTCAGCTCATCAAAGATTTCACCATGAACATCTATTCATTAAAGTGTGGGGCAATGAGAGGGGCGAAGCAGCAACGACATCAAGTACACAAAGCAGAAGTGAAGTGAGTGAAGAGGCAGCACACAGGAAATAAAACAGGGGGTGGATGCAAACGCTGCAGCAGCATGCATGGCAGCAGTCTCATTTAATGACACACAGCAGATGGAAACAACTGACAGAGAGGCCTACAGACATGTGGCTTTACAGAGCGCACACACACACTAATACACACACAAACCCACACACACACACACATCCACACAAACACACACACACACACACACAAACACACCCACACACACTCAAACCCACACACACACACACCCACACACACTCAAACCCACACACACACACACCCACACACACCCAAACCCACACACACACACACCCACACACACTCAAACACACACCCACACACACTCAAACCCACACACACACACACTCAAACCCACACACACACACACTCAAACCCACACACACACACACACACACACACACACACACACACACACACACACACACACACACACACTCAAACCCACACACACACACACACACACACACACTCAAACCCACACACACACACACACTCAAACCCACACACACACACACACACACACTCAAACCCACACACACACACACACAAACACACACTCAAACCCCCCCACACACACACACACACACACACACACACACACACACACACACACACACACACACACACAAACACACACTCAAACCCCCCCCCACACACACACACACTCAAACCCCCCCACACACACACACTCAAACCCCCACACATACACACACTCAAACCCCCACACATACACACACTCAAACCCCCACACACACACTCAAACCCCCACACACACACACTCAAACCCACACACACACACTCAAACCCCCACACACACACACTCAAACCCACACACACACACTAACCCACACACACAGTACAGTGTAGTTTAGTAGCTTCTACCTGTTACACTTGTTATAACCGTCATTACACTGCATTTAAAATAACACATTTCAAACTTTATTTCACACACACACACACACACACACACACACACACACACACACACACACACACACACACACACACACACACACACACACACACACACACACACACACACACACACACACACACACACACACACACACACACACACACACACACACACACACACACACACACTTCACTGATGACACACAGTAGATACAGAAAGCTCTTTCTGAGGTCATAAAAACCCAGTGACTCTTAGTTTCAGGTGATTATACGTAAGAAGCAATGACAAATCATGAGTGGGACTAACTACTCTGACCTCTGACCTCTACCCCAGCCTCCAGTCACAAACAGCAGGAAATAGCATGTGTGCTAGCCTGTGCACAGCTATGCTAGGAGTTGTCTAAACCGTGTTCTGGTCAATGTTTTGATCTCTTTTAGTCCTAACATACCAAACAGGACTTTCTAACCACAAGACTGGTTCATCATTTGAACTATTGTGAATGCAAACCGACCACAGCTGACTTAATAAAGAGCTACTTAGTTTTTCAAGCCAACTTTGGACCTATATTGGTTGAGTCCCTGCATAGAGGACACTGGGTTTGACAGTTTTTCAAACAGTCTGGACTATGACAGTGACAGAGGTACAACAACACCACACATAGGACAAACAGCCAATTTGGGCAATGATATATTTCTGAATTCAATTGATGAAATAACACAATGTGGAAAAGGAGAGACATGAGGTGTGTAAGTCCTCCTCCTCCTCCAACATTCCCAGAGGTCACATGACACCATTTATTACTTTGGGCCCATGCAATAACATTCTATTGCTTTTCGTAGCAAACTAATTAAAGTGATTCTAGATTAATTTTTGTTGGTCCTGACAATACTTTCATAATGTAAGAACTCAATATATAGTATAAGAAGGAAGTCCCAATCCCCAATGTCTGGCATGCCTGATTTTCCTACTCTTCCTCCATGGTCTTCTTCACTAGGCTTGATTCCCTCCCAGTTATTTGTGCATGCCATGCTCCTGGCTGGGGGGCTGGTGTTGTCGACGCAGTCCGGCATGTGCCCTGCGCTGTTCGTGGTGCCCGACCTGCACTGGCTTGTTGGCTCCCCAAGGATCGCTGGATGGCTCTCTTGGACCTCTCCTGTGCCGCCAGAGGGCCGCTGTCGGCTTTGGCCCTCCCGGGTGCTGGGCTCGGTGCTGGGGGCTGTGGGGGATGAAGACCCCTCCGCCTCACACACCAATTTTAATCTATCTCACCAATTGCGACATACACCTAGTAGGGATTGTCACTTGGGAGATTCTGAAGATCACGTTTTCCAATCGGGGACTTGGAGTGGCCAGCGGTGGAGTGTCCCTTGGGTCCCCCTCCGCCCTGTGTCCCTGGTGGCGCTGGTCGGCTAACTTCCTGTGCCCTGGGCCCGAACGTCATGCCTGGGCCCCTATGGTGGGTTGGGTTCTGTGTCCTGGATGTTCTCACGGCTGGGGGGACTCACCGGACTATCTGGTTTGTGTTGGACTCTGGAGGGGGTCCTGTGCACTGGTGTGGGCTTTGCTGCATGATCCCGGCCCAACACACCAGCATCTACTACGACCCGATCTTCAGTGTTGATTGGGGCCACCAGTGGCTGCTGAGAAACTGTTTCTGGCCAACATCACTGCTCTGTATTTGGTTCTCGGGACTCTTTAGGCTCTGGGCTAGCTGAGGGTGCATGGAACACAAACCACGACACAGCTCATTGGTGTTACTGCCTGTCCTTTCATCCCTGTTTGTCTTGTTCTGTCTCTCTGTTTTACTAATGGTGGACCACGCCCTCTTTGATAAGAGATAGGTATTAGTTCCAAATAAAATGTAACGGGCTAGTCTTTCAAAGAGGGCTGGTGTAGGTCACATACACACTCACAAGCACAGAAATACTAAATATCTGCTGCAAGATCAAACTGCATGTATTTTAAAGAAATGTTCTTTACTAAATCTTGGCACAAACCATAAGAACACGTGCAGACAGATATAAAAATGAATAAATTTTAAAAAATGATGGGCAGATTATTCAGCTAGTTGAAACTGTAAACGTTAGATGATGGTTTCCTGATTGGACAAAATGTGGACTGAAGAGACTCTACTAATACTACCACTACTAAAACCTTCTTACAGATTATCAAACAAAAACAAAACCTTGAAGGAAAAATCAAGAGGATATCATCAATAATAAGTCAGAAATTCCATCTTTTCAAAGACAATGAATTTTGATTCACTTCTACATGAATATTTGCAGGCCTGTAAACACAAGTCATCAAACATAAAGATTAGCTTGTGTTTGTGTTGTAGACAACACTGGACAAAAAATACTTACATTCATTTTTCTAATTCAAGTGATCACAGTTAAAAATGCAAGAATAATGGCTAATCATAATTAGCTAAACCCATACTGGGAAAGCATTTGGCCAAGGGCGGGTGTGTCTATTCACTCTATTCACTCTGCAACACAACAAAGACTTGTGGGTCCACAAGGTGCACACAACACACAAAAGGTGGGCTTTGTTCCCTTCTACTGCTCTGAGCTACCAGGAAGGTCTGGAGGAGGGGAGCCAAGTCTCCTCCTCCTCGTATGTGTGTGTGTGTGTGTGTGTGTGTGTGTGTGTGTGTGTGTGTGTGTGTGTGTGTGTGTGTGTGTGTGTGTGTGAACCCTTGACCTTCCTGAGGGAAGCCGCTCCACTGGGAGAGGAGGCGGGTTTATTTTAGCATAAACACAGTTGGGCCTGCACATCCCAGTCTTATCCCAGTTCAACCAGTAACCTTTTCTCTGTCCCGTCACTACACAGCTTTCAAGCCTCTCTACGGAAGATGAGCTGCATCTGTACATGTAAAAAGTCCTGGCTGGAACTTGAATGTGATTCCTAATTATGGACTGTATGACCACTTCAGTATTCTGGGCATTTGGAAAGGACTGACTCTCGTTATAGGGGCGCTGCTCACTTTACTATGTGTGATTTATTTAGGATTGGGCTGAACAATGCTAGTGGTTGCCTCTGATTGGTTGACTCAACCAAGGTGTTATGAGATTGTCCATGGACAGCTAATAACTGTTTTCAACAGAATAACAGATAGATATTATAGAAGAAAACATTCAGTGTTGAATTTATATTACAGAATCTTAAAAAAGCCAGCAGTTCGAGACTGATTCCAAAGAGATAGAATCACTGCAGGCCTCGCTGGAACCGCATCATGGTTAGCATCTAGAAGTAACAGTCTAGTAGTGTTGCAACTGCAGGAGATGTTCACAGTATAATCATCTCACAAAATACCACAATATTTCACTATTATTAATATTATTACTATTATGATTATTACTAAGGTCATTATTATTATTATTGACAGTGACCCATAGAGGAATAAAAACAAATACTATAATATTATAGTGATAACTACCATTTAAGTGGAGTAAAAAGTCTCCCTTCTGAAAATAAATACATAAGAAAGTTGTACATCTCCTGTTAGAGAGAAATTAGGAGAAAGGAACAGGATGTTTAAAAATATAATCTCTCTTTAGAAAGAAATAAGTCAAGTGTACTTCACTAAATGGAGATAAAAGTACAGATACTTTATTTTACTCTTTTCTGTGATCAGATGGTCAGACACACACCCCTGTGTCCTACACAGACACACACACACCCCTGTGTCCTACACAGACACACACACCCCTGTGTCCTACACAGACACACACACACCTGTGTCCTACACAGACACACACACACCCCTGTGTCCTACACAGACACACACACCCCTGTGTCCTACACAGACACACACACACCCCTGTGTCCTACACAGACACACACACACCTGTGTCCTACACAGACACACCCCTGTGTCCTACACAGACACACACACACCCGTGTCCTACACAGACACACACACACCCCTGTCCTACACAGACACACACACACCCCTGTCCTACACAGACACACACACACCTGTGTCCTACACAGACACACCCCTGTGTCCTACACAGACACACCCCTGTGTCCTACACAGACACACACCTGTGTCCTACACAGACACACACCTGTGTCCTACACAGACACACACCTGTGTCCTACACAGACACACACCTGTGTCCTACACAGACACACACCTGTGTCCTACACAGACACACACCTGTGTCCTACACAGACACACACCTGTGTCCTAAGATGGTGAACTAGTTGGACATGTTTCCTCCTTTAGAGACACTTTGACCCACATTTCTTACAAACTGGGTATCCGTCCTCCCGAACTGATCCTGGTTGGTTTTTCTGAGATCCAAAGTCATCCCTCATTACAGGTTTTACTTTAAGGGGGATGGAGATCAGTGACATCCATCAGTCTTCTCTCTGCTGTGTCAGTGGTTCCCATTGTGCTGTCTGACATTTTTATATAACCAGTAATAAACAAATGTTCATGTTCTGATAACCATCAAATGTTAAATTGTGGTATACAGTGAACAGGTACAGACAAGCCCCTCTATTCTGATCAACAAGTCAAAGTGCTTTACATCACAAGCCAGCATTCACCCATTCACATATTCATACTAGGGCTGCAGTAATCGATTCTCTTAGTAATACAGTATTCTATGGATTATTCTGGTTATTAATCCAATAAGAAATACTGCATGCTCTTATTGCGTAATGTTTTTCATTGAGTCACTTTTTCTTTATTAAAGAGCAATAGTAATGTACAAAAGAGAAAATAAGACAGGTCTAATTGTTTCCCTTTTTTGAAAAACAACATGTTTATTGATTAGATTGTAAAATCTCTTAGTCTCTGCAGTGAGACTAAAACAGTTCTAACAAATCAAATGATTCATCTGAAGCTAACATCAACATGCGACAAGCTTAGCTTTATCTGTCTCAACTGTCATCACTGAACTGGTAACTGGTTCTAAAGAAAATATGAAATATAAAATATAAATATAACATATAATAAAAATAGTGCATCTAAGTGCAACTGGCATATTACCTTCTAGGTTTTAAAAACCATAATATTATCTATATAAACAAAACCCATTTAGTGCATTTAAGGGCTACATTACACTGTTCTTGGTTTTAAAGAAGGAAACATTTTCTGAAGTGCAAAAACCTAAAAAATATAAACAATAATTTCAAATGATCTTTTCATAAAAGGTTTACATACAACTTAAAACTGAGGTATAATAATAATTAACACTGGCTGTAAGTTGTGCATAAAAGTTTCAGTCTGTAGGCAAAAACAAATGGAAAAGAAAGTAACAAGAACTGATGTACAGTTATTTAACCCTAACCCTACACCTGCTGACCCTACTCACTGCTATCACATTAAAATATACACGGCCCGGCCCAAAATAAAGTCAGGGTTCTAATATTTCGTTGGACCTCCTTTAGCTTTGATTACGGCACACATTTGCCGTGGCATCCTTTTGATAAGCTCATGCATTGACACATTTATTTCCCTCCAGAGTTGCATTAGTTTTTTGCCAAGATCTTGTATTGATGATGGGAGAGTCGGGCCGCTGCGTAAAGTCTTCTCCAGCACATCCCAAAGATTCTCAATGGGGTTAATGCGTTGGACAGTTCTTAACACAAGTTAAGTCGTTTCATTCATCTCCTTAGTTGTTTTCCAATAATGTGACCTTCTGAAACAGAGTAACATCTTTTCCACAACCACAGGATATGTCCTCCAACATGGTTAAGAAAAATGTGTGATCCGGCCAATCGATGAGCAGAATTCGGAGTTTGTCTTTGCTAAACAAAAGTTGTTTTTCTTCACCAAAAGACCAAATTATAAGGTAAAAATGCAATGATCTGTTATTTTAAAGCTAAAAGCTGCCCAGATGTCCACAGATAAATATATGCTTAGAGATTCTGACTGTTAACTGTAATGATTTCCACCTCCCCATTGTCACTGGCTCAGAAACAGAATACAATGGCAGGTCGTCTGCTGGCAAATTAGGGTGATGGGCATGAAGCCAACATGTGTACAACATGTGTGGAAGTCAACACTGAGATAAGGAGCACCCAGTGGGGGGTCCCAGCCTGGATTTATCTTATTTCAGTAGAAGTTACACCAACAATCCCAGCTCATCAAGCTGCTTCATGTTGTGTCCCATCCATCAGTCAGTTCAATCATTCAACAATACCTGCTACTCTTCAAAATGATCAGAGTTGAATTTCAATTAAACAAATCAGAAAACTAAACCCTATATAAATACAGGGTTCAGAGATTTCTTCAGAATAAATCCCTGACTATTCCTTGACTTTTCCATGACACATTTAAGAAATAGTCTGACCAAACATCACCATGAAACAATGAAAAACAGTCCATTTTAAAACCTTCCCAAAACCTTATAGATCACCTTATAGAAATATTGGCACTTATATTAGATATACTGTAAAATCAATTTTTTCAGTTTTTGAGAAACGACCCTGACTTTTCATAAATTTAAAAAGATTCCCTTCCAAATGTAAAACTCCCTGATGTTTCCCAGACCTGGATGTTTTAATGCTCTCCCTGACTTTTCCCTGACCAGTATTAGGATGAATATTATTGTTCAATCTTGTCCCAGCTAGTGTGAACCCTGAACTCTGACTGAAAGGTACTGAATGACTGTTGTAGATTCATCTACATACTTAGTTTGTTGTTTGTATTAATTTGTTCTGATAATCTGAGATTAACATATTTTTTTACCACCTATGGTGCTGCATAATTGGCATTGCTTGCTACTTTTTTTGAAAAGCTGGCTACTCAAAAACTTGTGGAATACTCTGATCACATCAGCCATAAGGTGACTGTTTCATCAGTAAACATTAAGATGAATCCACTTTATCAAATATCTGATGATTATCTTGAGTATTATGTAGTGTGGCGAGCCCATACCTGACAACCATCATGACAGTCTGATGAATCACTGAGGACTGTCACCACACAGACGCAGGTTTACAGCACGTCACAGCTGATCCAGCTAACTACCAGGTCTAAGTGAAACTCAGTGCATCTAATCACGCAAATACCACAAAGGTGCTGCAAAAACCTGTATTCAAGACTGATGTCTAAACTAGGCGTCTAAAAGAGCCTGACCTCAATGAGGCACAAATGAGTCACCATGAGTCAGTGGGAGGGAAGGTGGCAGCAGCAGCCTCTCTCAATATGGAGCTTAAGCCAAGGCTGCAAATTTATTGATATCCTGACATCCTGTCAGCAAAATCTATCCCTTATTGTATGAAATATTAATGTGATTCAAGAGTTTCAGTATCAATACCAAAAAAAGCCATGCTTTGATTAAAACCTTGTGGGGTTTTGTTGTTGTTTGGATGGTGAATAAGGAAAAACGGGGACATGGAAGAAGGAACCGTGACTCAAGACTGGACATTTCTATTGTCTCTGAATCACAACAGTTAAATCCCAGAGGAACATATACTGACCAACAGTGGAAACACTTTTTTTGATGTCATGCCATCCTGTTCATATTAAATATCAAAGGTAAATTATGGTTCACACATCTTTATTCACCCTTTAGCCATAAAAAAATCATTTTTGTGCAGATTAGTGGTTTTTGTCTTAGTGTTTACAAGTCAGAAAGTGTGGATGGTGAGACAGAGAACAACAATAGTCACTACCGTGCGTGTCTACCTCCAGCATTTATCACTACTTTACACCTCCTGAATGGATAAGATGTTATTCTGGACTTGTAGGATGACATGCCATTCTTCCTGCAGAGCTGTGACAAGTTGTTCATGTGTTGCTGGAGCAGGATCTCTCTCTCTCACCCAGTGACCCTGAATGTCCCACAGATGCTCTATTGGGTTGAGATCTGGTGAATATGCTGATCAAGGAAGGACAGCGACATTGTTCTGGTCCAGGTAGGCTACTCCTGACAGACATGAGCCACATGTGGTCTGGCATTGTCATGCATGAAGGTGATGCCTGATTGCTGTATCCTGGGATTGACATGTGGACCTAGGACCGTATTTCGGTAACTGATGGCTGTCAGTGTACCGTGGATCTGGACAAGTTCTGACCGTCATCCATTAGCAATGGCACCCCACATCATGACATCACCACCAAACGATCCACTTCCTGGATCTATACGACAGGATAGCGGTCCCCGCCGTGATGGTAAAAACAGCAACGACCACCAGCTGTGTACAATTTAAATCTGGACTTGTCACTAAATGTGATCTCCGTCCACTTTGCATTCAGCCATAACATCTGGAACATCTGTGCTGCACGTGTCTGCAGAGTTCAGACCATCATCATCACAACTGCCCATTCACGTAAATTCTTTCAGGAATCGTGACATCATCAGTTGTTTCAGTCGGACATTATTTAGAATTTTGGATAAGAGGTAAGCAGTGCTTTGCCACACTCTGTCAACAAATGGTAATAAAAGTTATTATTTGTGGTTCAAACTTAATGAAATTGTTGTATATAGTTCTCGGTGAAGCGACCATTGGCGGAGGTCTGCGCTCTCTGAGTGCTTTCTAGTTTTCAATGAAATCCTTACTCAGTCAATAAAATATCAAAGGTGTCGTATTTCATGTCTGCACGCAAAGCATCAAACAAACACTGACTAAATACTGGTCCAAGCTTCTCAAATGTAAGCCTTTACTGGACAACTTGTATTATATGGAAAAAATATGGAATAAACAGCTACATTCATGTGAGGTGCAGATTAAACTGCAGCTCAACCGATGGTGGATTTTCAAAGGTCGATGTAACAACAATAGTTTGTAGCAGGAAAAAGCAAACGGCTGGATCGCTTAACATCGACTCAAAAATATAAATAAATACCTCCAATGACATATTATTAGTGATATTCATAGAAATTGATCAGTCAGTGATTAGAAGCTGGTGGTGGAGGCTGTGATGCCGTCACGCCGTCGGCCACTATCAGAGCAGCTGATACCCATCATTTGGAAAACGTCCTGTTGCCTCAGATTCAACAGAGAAGCCAGTCAGCACCAAAGAGTCTACACCATTTTACACTCAAACTGTTTCAAAGCTTGGACTTCAAACGTCCTCACTCCATGAATAGCTTTAGGTTTTTCACTATTTTTCACCAGTAGATTAACTGACTAACTGAAATGTAGAAATGTCCAGAAAAAGAAGAGGTTCAATAGTTATAGAGGAATTAATAGCATTAGCTCCATTCCATTTAGAGGCCGACACACCAGACTGATGGTCCTAGTTTCTGTAGTGTCTCCCACAACACTGGCACTGGTCTGCAGCTGACTGAACATCGGTGAAAACACTCTGATTGGTTATTGAGCTAAAAGTGAATCAGTGCACGAGAACAGACACCAAAATGAGGAAAGTCAGCCAACGGCTTGAGTCAAAGATGACACACATAGAAGGCTCTTTTTCCCGGATCATTCCAAGATGCAGCTGTGTGGAGTAAACCAGCTGAAACCATGTCAGTTGTGTGTGAATGGTGGAAAACACGGCTTCATCTCAACTCCTCTGGTTTCCCTGTTTGACCGCGATCACCTGCTCCTATAGATAGATATTTCCTGTCACGCAGGCGCACAACGTTCGTGTTATTGGCTGTCGGCTGTACTCTTCACAGTGTATCACAGATAACATGAGGCAATGCAGTGCCGGTCTTTGTCAGCACGAGTTCTTTCAGTCTGGTGTTCCTGAGTCTTTATCTGTCTAGTGATATTCTAATGAGCTGAATGTACATGTTAAATGTAAAGAAAGAACCACAGGTGTATCTTTACTGGGTCACCCATCTATCCAACCTCTGCTACAGTAGATCTGGGATGTGTTCCCTCCCTTCATTAGCAGGGTTGGTTGCTCCAGTGGCAGGTGCCTGAGTGTGTTTGTGTTCAAGGCCTCCTCATCCCACAGGGCCCAGTCCTGGGTTGTAATGAGCAGATGGTCATAATTACCACAGCAGAGAGAGCAGCAGCACAGGACAGGGGCGCTGCTTTAAGTCTCTGTAGACAGATTGATTTCAGCAACCTGGATGGGAAAATCCTGTTTTCAGGTAGTTCCCTTCAGGGTGATCCACACCTTCATCACTGTGCTGCTGTCATCAACAGCCTTCTACACTGTCTCAGCTCAATCAGATTTAAGGACAGGAAGCTGGTGGGTGAAAGGTTCCCATGTATTTACACTCTGGGCTAAAAAGTACCAAAACCATAGTTAAAGCAAAGTAAAGTTTCCTGTGAATTAGAAAGTTGACTTTAGTGAATGAAGCTTCAACAAAACGACTCCAGAAGAGGCGAGAAAGGGGCGTGGCCACGGAGACGGATTTAGGACGTCAGTAAGTTGAGGAACTTGTATATGATTTTAATTTAAGATTAACAAATAAAAGAGAACCACAAACACTTCATAAAGCTTTACTTTAAGAGACAATAACCCGATAAACCTTTATATAAGTTAACCAGGCCACAACGCAGGGACACTATTTAAAAACTTTATTTAAAAACATTTCTGGATGCTAACGGAGCTGAGCTAACAGTTTGATGGAGGAAGACTAACGGAAGGAGCAGTGTTAAATCTCATTTTAGTGTCGTGTGTCGGAGTCCAGATGATTCGGTTCGTGTTCTACCGGAGGTACAGTCGTGACTGGCTTTAGACAACAAACCGCGGCTTTTTTGAGAGAGTTTCGGGAACGTGTCGGGTTCAGAGATGAGGCTTCCCTCCCGTTAGACAGCAGAAGCAGGTGGTGATAAAACAAAAGGCGGTCCTCAGTGGAACCGCTAGCTCGCTCGTACTGCTCTCTAAGTTACGGGAAACACTGAAAAGCGAACCGACCTGCATGTGTGATGTCGGATAGGTCGTAGTTCCTGGCGCTTCGGGGAAACTCCTTCAGTTTTCGGTTGGATAAGTTGAGAGCCCCGCTCGCGGCAGCCTCCTCGAGCGCCTTCTCCACGCTCCGGCTGGCCGCTACTGTGGCCGGTATCTGGGCTCCATCCCCAGCAGCCATCAAACGGACAGGTCTACCTCCTCTTCTACTTAGTTTGAAGCGTCCGCTCCGCGTTCATACCCCTTAAATCCGCATGAACTCCGAACAGGAAGCCCTGGTTTTAGACTTCTTTAAAAGTATCAAAATAAATCCGACAAAAATCAGTTGGCACTATGAGAAATAGTTACGATCCTCACACAACTGGAGCTACCGTCTCCAACAGCTCTTAATGAGAGCTGCATAAGCTGTCAATCTTTCAGGAAGTTGAATCAAGGTCGCAAATTTCACAGCAAGATACAGGAAATATATATTTGTCTTTCAAAGTAAAAGGGCAAACAATTCCTCTGCCCAAGAAAAACAAAATTGTTTTTTATTCTTCACAGTATCCCATATTATATGTACATACGGTTCTGTAGTCTGTTGTACCTCCACCAAGGCCAACAATCCACTTTAATTCAGTCAAGTTTTATTAAAACCAAACTCACAGCTCTGCAACCATAATTCACAGGCAGACTACCACTGTGACAGCACACTTAAACCTGGTGGATCCACATATTTAAATGTATCTGCACCAAACTGACCTCATAAACTCATAGAGACTGGCCCTCTAAATGTGCCTGATTTATTTAATCAAAATCCATGCAGTATACACTGACTAATTAAAGAAGATGTTAAAAGACTTCCTATCTCAAAATGTTAAAGGGGGAAAAAAATCCTGGATCTGCCCCTTTGTCTGGATCCACCAAAATGTAATGGGTTCTACTCTGGCCCAAGTCCCATCCTCCCACCAAGTTTACTGAAAATCCTTTCAATCATTGCATTATCCTGCTGACAATCCATCAAACAAACAGATACAGGTGAAAACATAAAGAAGTAGTTTAACAGAAAGAACTATGTTATGTGGTACTAATTATAGTGACAAAGTTAGGTGACAGAATTTTTTTTTAAATTTTAAAAAATCCTGAGAAGAAGTTTTATGTTGAAATGAAATTGTAAATCAGAGAATAAAATTTAAAAATCAAAAATATAAAAAAAAAAATCATTACATATTCCACATCCTTAGGGCCAGCCTGGGATGTCAGCATACAACGTACCTGAACCCAAAGTCTATCCTTGCAGGTGGTCGGCCTACCTCATGATGCCAATCCACAAGGAGGGAGCTCAGAGAAGAGCTGCTCCTTCTTCTTACTGGTCTTCCTAATGAGAATATATGTCAACTCCAACTTCATCAAAATTCGGCTGCACTTGTGTTGACAAAGACTAGAAAACAAGCACACATGACACCAATTTTAAAGTCTCTGAACCAGCTACCTGTCTACTTCAGAATCGATTTTAAGATCCTTTAATGCTTTATAAAGCTGTGAATGGCTGTAGTCCTTCTTTTTCATCAGATTTGCTTTTATCCTATGAGCCCTCTAGAACCCTCAGGTCTTCTGGTACTGGCCTTTTAATCATACCTAAAGTCAGAACCAAAACCCACGGTGAAGCAGCTTTTTATTATCATGGTCCACTTCTGTGGAACAGCCTCCCTGAAGACCTAAGGGCGCCAGAAAGTGTTGATGTTTTTAAAAGCAAATTTAAGACTCATCTTTTTAGTCAGGCTTTTAACTAAATCAATTTATTTTTATTTGTCTACATTTAGTCCATTTTTATTATTATAATTCCATATTTTTTGTTCTACATTTTAGTCAGTTTTATTATTATTTTATATTTTTTATAGTTCTCACTGCCTCCAGTGTTTCCTCAGTACATTTTGAATGATGTTTTTTTTTAACTTCCAATATGTAGTGTTTTGTTTTGCTTTTTGCCTTTTGTGTGGATGGGGATTGTGGTGGTTGGGGGGTGAGAGGGAAATTGTTTTTTAATTATTTTTATTGCATATCCTGTCTTGTCTAGTTTAGGGATGGGGGTGGGGCTAAGGGGAAATTGAAAGGGGCCAGTTGAGATGCTTCAGGCATTTGGTTAAGATGCCTCCTGGGCACGTAGCTTTGCAGGTTTTCCAGGCATGTCCAACTGGGAGGAGACCCCAGGGTAGACCTGAAACCACAGATTTCATCTAGACTGGGATCCTCCAGGAGGGGCTGGAAAATAGAACTGGGGAGAGGGACGTCTGGAGTATCCTGCTTAGACTGATGTCAACCCTTAACAATATGGTATGCTATGGAAAATGGTACAAAATAAATTCACTGAGGACAGGAAAAATAATCACAGCACCTTCAGTGGACATGGATATTGTGAGTTCTGCTTGAGGATAGACCATAAAAAATGTTATCTTATCATTAAATGGCCACATATACAGTATGATATTTTAGAAAGCAACAACCGTGATGACAAACAGTACACAATTTGTGTATTTGTGCTTGTGCTGAAAAGGTAGAAAAGGTTGTGTAGTTATCACTTTGTGAGTGATATTTTCAGACAGACACTACAGACATGTTTGCCAGAGGGAGAGTGAAAAAATATAAAAACTGTAGAATGAATACATGATCCTACCAGAAAGTTCTCCGGTTCAGGGCATCGGTGTCTCTGAATTTTGATATTTGATATATTTTAGTTTGATAGTCAAAACCGGAAGTCGCATGAAGCAGTTTGTCTCGCAACCTGCCCTGGGGGAGGAGGGGTTGGGAGTGAAACATAAGGGTGCAGCCAGCGCGAGGGGGCAAGGAGGAATGGGCGTGGTCACAGCGATAGTATTTTTGACTGACACCCGTGGGGGCGGGGTCTCTGCTCCCACTTAGAAGCTTGAATTTCAGGAGACAAAATGCTATACTGACGTTAGCACACACCAATCAGAATAAATGTTACAAACACTTTTTGTGATGTAATCAAATCTTGACCAATCTTAAACCTGTTTGCATATTGAGGTAGCAGCCACGTGACTCAATTAATGTCCCATTCATCATCAAAAATATGTTGATTCAATCTGTGGTTCATCTTTTTTCTTTAGTCTGTGTGTCTGGATACAGACACGGATGTAAACATCCATGTTACTGCAGCATCAGCAGGACTCCCCTCCTCTCTCCTGTCAGGTTATAACCCTTAGTCTAATTCCTCCATTCTCTCAGAAACAGATGGCTCCCTTCCCCACACACACACACACACACACACACACACACACACACACACACACACACACACACACACACACACACATAACTGCAATTTGGTGTGGACACAGATTTAAATGGTTGCTATTACAAATCCAGTAACCTTAAATTATGGTAAGAGGTATGAGTTTGATTTTGGAGAAGGCTTGAATGAATGAAAGGGGCCTGTGGGGTCTTGGTGGAGGTCTATGCTCTACCGAGTGATGTTCTAGTTTAGTTAGAGTGCCACCAATACTGATTTTGCAGAATGTCCTATCAGCACTGATTAATCAGTCAAACAGATTAATCCGTCTAGCTCTACTGCATGTATTTTTGACATGAGTGATTACTATGAGAGCACATCCCTCCACCAGCACCACTGTCATTAGAACTGAAGCCTTCAGGGAATAGACCAAGCTATAACAAAGGCTGTGAGCTTTCAATAGAGACATATTATCAATGAAATCATCTCATTTCAAATAGCATTTAGTATAAAATTCAAACATCAAAGCCCATTTTGTTCTTGATTTGGTATTTTCAAATAGGAAACTGTATTAATATAAATGAATCAATACATTTTGACGAACACAACTTCAGTTAACCTGTTCTTGGGTTTGGTGGACCCAAAACATTATTGGGTTTTACATTCATAATGTAAAATACTTACTAGCTGACCTCAGACGTCGTGGTTCATATTTGTCACTTATTCCCTGCTCGACCATATTTACCCTCTAATGTGAATATGTAACAAATGTACATGTAGTAATTTGTGATAGGTGAGCCCTGTTAAACAGTGTGCGGTTGGTGGGAGCAGAAAGTTTTTTGGTGCTATGTTGAAATCCTGTAATGTCTTTAAAAAGGTGCAGGTTGTTTTCACTCTGTGAGACACGCTGCAAACCTAAAGAACACACAAACACATACACATTCAGGCAAAGAAAAAAATCCTGGCTCTGGATATGCCTCAATGAACTCTCCCTTAAATCCCTCCATAAAATTTCATTGAAATCCCTAATTCTTCTTCCTCGACAGATATCTTGCACACAAACAGAGAGACGTGATCACATAACCTCCATCCGACTATATGTTTGCAGCAAACTGCTTTGACAGACAATGAGACAGATAAGTTGCTGCAGCCTCCTGCTGTCAACACATTCTTCTCTGTCTCAGAGGGAGGGTAGGAGGGGTAAAGACATGCAGTGTAGTAATGTTTATAGCATCAGAGCCAGGGGCGGAACCAGGGCGGGGTCAGAGGGGCACTGGCCCCAGCTGAAATCTGATTGGCCCCTGAAGTGCCCCTGTCCTGTCACTTGTCTGTTTACAACTTGAATACTTGACTGTGTCAAGTTTTTCTCCTCTAAACTGTTGTGTATGCTGTAATATAGTATATAAGTATTTTCTTTAATGTAAAAAAAAGTTTTTAAATTATTTTATGTATTACATAATTGGAAAAAAGTGTCTTATGTTTTATATTTATTTATGCGTCCTAGTTTAAAATTCAATAATTGCTAAACTTTTTTGATGTACAAAATGTGCTTGAAAAAGGCACAATTTGCAGAATATATGAAATTATGTGTGTCTTTACTAAAAGCTATGGAGCCAACAGCAAACAATGAATGACTGGTGAAATATTCTGTGTATACATCTTACTGAATAAGGAAATGTGCATGAATGTTAGACATATAGTTGGACCCTCTGTAAAAAATGTGGCCCCTCTATGGCCCCTGATATAGAAAAATTCTAGATCCGCCACTGCCCCGGAGCATCACTGGAGCATCGAGACCAGCACCGCCCCACCTCACAAGGGCTAGGCCTGGAGAAGTCAGTTAACCTCATTAATGTTGAGCTGTTCCACCAGGTGTTTGCTTTTAGCATTTCACAACTTCTCCAGTCTTTTGTTGCCACTGTCCCAACTTTTTTGGAAATGTGGTTGTAATTCAGTGTCAATCAATAAGTCAATCAACCTCTTCTCCCAAGGATGTTGGATTGCTGCTCGCTAAATATCAGAACTTGTGCACAAATTCAAGAGAGCTGTGCAGGCCGCGGCTAGCGAGAAACAGAATGGCACCTGTGTGTATAGAACTAAGCAGCAAATGCACAAAGATACACAACAGTTTGTACTTTGTGAGCGCTGGAGGCCATGCACACTCTCCCAGTTAACACTGGTGTCAAAGTTGAGCTCCGCTCACCAAAATCAACCTGAGTTTTGCCCCTAAATTGTGTTGCTGGCAGCTGCCTGTTTATGGAGAAAATATTTTTTGGTTTCCTTCAAATGTCCTCCAGCTGCTCTGCTTCAACGCTGGGAGGTACAGAGTTTAAGATAAGATAAGATAAGATATCCCTTTATTAGTCCCACAGTGGGGAAATTTACAGTATTGCAGCAGCACAGTGTACAAAAAACACAGCAGGAGGAGGGGAAATAATATTAAAAAAAATACAATACAATAAAGGAGGGGGTAAAGTGTCTCAAAAATAGTTTACAGAAAAAAAAAAAGTTTACAGAAACTTACAATCAAGGTTCAAGGAGGGTACGATGACATGAAAAATGATCATAAGATTCTGATAAGAGGGCCAGCGCCTCCCTTGGTTTCTGCCCACAAATTGTCAAATGTCAATGATCCTTCTGTCTGTTCTGTTTCTCACTCGTAGCAGCTTGTGCAACTCTGTCGTTGAATATTATGTGAGGACTTTTATTGTGCAACTGGCCACTAATACCTGCATGGGTTGAATAAAAGATTTACTCCTGAGCATGTTTAATCACACTCACCAGATATGACATAAATCTGACGTCACGGTCCATGCTTTGTTTGTGTTGTGCACTCACACAACAACTTTACCTGTACATGCATGGGCAACACATATTCATGGAAGTAACGCATTGATGAGGGAAGTAAAGAAGGAGACTGCAAGTGTGTTGATGTTTTATGAGAAAGAAAGTGAACTGAACACATTCAGCAGGCCTCAGTGAACCACTGAATGTAAATGTGTTTGTTTACCTGGAAACTCTACAGGGAACCTTAACATGCTGATGTTTAGCATGTACAGGTAAATGTTTACCATGTTCAACCTCTTAGTTTAGTATTAGCATCGACCTTACAAAATAAACCAAGCATATTGATGCTAATTTAGCACACAGATTAATAGAAACAATTAATTCATTTACACCATGAAAAAAATCGACAATTGCCGAAATTTGCCTGTTTTAAAGTCCGTATTTGATGTCCGTGTTTATTTTTTAACCTCCGGAAGTTCTCCTCTGTGTGACAACAGTATGACAAGGCCATTGGGCTATTTAAGAAGCAACTGGCTAAGATTCTTCAAACACTTTTGGTTTTGCAAAGTCTCCGGACTGTGAAAACTGATTGTTTTGCTTCTTCAGCTTCTTTGCTAACACTGACAACTAACCAACCAGTATGAACACCAGCGCTTCCAGTACCACTACTACCTGCCCATTCCTGTTTGTCCAGGGTCTCGACCGACAGGTGACCGAGGCCCGACTGTACGACACCTTCAGTCTGGCAGGAGCTATACGGTCCGTCCAGATATGTCGGGACATCACAGGTCGTTCCCTCGGCTGCGCCTATGTGAGCTTCGACCATCCAGCTGAAGGTATGTACTTTATCACAAATACCGACTTAAATGTGTCATCATTAATCTGTATATCATTTTCTGTATATGACTGATAAGAGAACAGGTCTGTGTCTTCATCTGGTTTTCTCAGGTGAGTTTCAGTGTTTTACTGATATTATTTTCTCATTTTCTTAAAATCTGTTAAGGAACAATTAGAAGAATAACTAGACAGAAATCTTTGTTGTTTGTCCAGGGAATTAAAATCCTGAGAAATAAATACTCATACCTTTAACATATGCTGTTAAATCTGCTCTTGAAAATTTCTATTTACTGAACAACTCAAACCATTTTCTTTGTGTTCCTTCCCTCACCTGAGCGTGCATTGGACGCCTATAACTTCTATGGCGTCTGGGGTCGGCGTCCTCGCATCTCATCAGCACAGCGTCAGCCTGTCCGAAAGGTGATCATCAAGAACCTCGAGGAGTCCATCAACAGCGAGGCTCTGAATGACACCATGTCTGTTTTTGGCAACGTTCTGTCTTGCCAGGTAGGAGACGAGTGTCTGATTCCTCCTTCTCATATCTAATCTGAAGCAGGGCTATGGTCGACAGTCATTGTTGGAGTATAGTATTGTGTCTCTGCAGGTCTAATTACAATGTGTGTGCTTAGCCTGTTTCCCAATGCACAGAACATCACAATAGCTGGACTATAAAGTCAGTGTTCATGTACTCTTACTGCGTGTGTATGAGTCCTAAAAGTAGAATGTGTGTACTTCCTTTAAGGTGGTTGCCAATGGCTCCAGAGGCTACGCTGTCGTCCGTTTCCAGACCCAGGAGGCAGCCGACCGAGCCATTGACAGACTGAATGGCCTGATGTTCAATGACCAACAAGTGTGAGTGAATGTTTGAAGTTGTTTTAAACCATTTTGGTACGAACTCTTTGTGTCGTGAAAAAAAGTGTTGTATTAATATTACAACTGGTCTCATTGGAGGCTGTACAGTGATGCTCGATGCAGAGATGACTGAATAGAGTTGTACAGTGTGCAATAATACTTAGAGTAAGCTTGATGAGGCTTAGAATGTACTGAAAATACATAACTGGCTTTACAGCTGTGATGAGGAAAACATTTATTCATTTCTGTAATTAATGAGGTTAATGTGTATTAAAATTCTGCTAAATGTCCATTTTATATTGCAGATTTGTGGCTCGCTTCAGTTCAAGCATGGTGCCACAACCACAGACCGTTGGTCCCTCAGGTGCCACCCAGGATAGCTGCTCACCTTGCCGGTCAGTCACCTCCACTCAGTCAGTGATCTAACAGATACAGCTCAGCTATATGGCTGCTGATTGAGTCTCTGTGTTGATGTGTTTCTGTCCCCTGTTGACTCCTCTTGCAATATTCAAAACATGGGATCCCGCCGCCCTCGTCCTGCATCAGTCGCTCTGGTGGGTGGAGTCCCTCAGGAGAGTGATTCTGCAGGAGTTGGTGACACCCAGCGGCAGACGGCTGTTCCGCAGATAGTTGCCCAGCTTGCAGGTCAGTCACCTCCACTCAGTCAATGATCTAACTACCCAACAGATACAGCTCAGCTATATGGCTACTAATTGAGTGTTTGTGTTGACTCCTCTTGCAGCAATTCAAAGCCTGGGACCCCGGCGCCCTCGTCCTGCAGCTACTGCACCAGTTGCTCCTGTGGGTGGAGTTCCACAGCAGACTGATGCAGCAGGAGTTGGTGACACCCAGCGGCAGACGGTGGCTCAGAGGATAGCTGCTCAGTGTGCAGGTCAGTCACCTCCACTCAGTCAGTGATCTAACTACCCAATAGATACAGCTCAGCTATGTGGCTGCTAATTAAGTCTTTGTGTTGACTCCTCTTGCAGCAATTCGTAACATAGGACCCTGGCGCCTTCGTCCTGCATAAGCCGTTCCTGTGGGTGGAGTCCCTCAGCAGATTGATGCTACAGGAATTTCACAAAATTCACAAAATGAAACTGATGCTCTGAAGATGACCTACTTCCACTAAAGATGGAGAAGTGGACAGGAGACATTTCATTATTGTTATTAATCCTTTATTGGAACAGGTTGTCTCATGGAGGTCTGGATCTCTTTTTCAAGAGAGACCTGAGTACAAAAAAAAGAAAATGTAGATTTCAAACAGACAAACACACAGATAATTTACAGACACATGTATACATTCCATACTTTAAAGAAAACTATTACAGGTGTGATTGTAATCATACAAAAGTGACTTTTTAAATTGTTCAAATATAGTAAGAGAATGTAACTTCACACATGTTTGAAGTTCATTCCATATGTATGCAGCGTAGTATTTGAACCTACTTCTGCCAAGTTCAGTGTGACCAGGAGGAAGAACTAATGTTAAAATGTCCTGTGACCTGACACTGTGGGTAGTGTGTTTAAATTCACCCAGACAGCAGAGGTAACTCGGTAGTTTAAGTAGTAAGGCCTTAGAAATAAACCACATGCAATGCTGCTGCCTTCTGTTTGTTAAAGAGAACAATCCCACCTTTTCATATAGGCTGCAAAGGTGAGTGAGGAATGTTTCACCTGTGATGAAGCCAAACAAGCTGTGATAAACAAAGTCAAGAGGTTATAATATGGTTATAATATGATATAATATAATATGATATTATATAGTGTATTTAAAATATATAATATAATATAATATTAGTATAATATAATATCCTATAATATAATATAGTATATAATATAGTATAATATACTATATTATATAATGTAGTATGATATTGGCTATAATATTCAATATATACATATTGAACATTTGGGTTTTGGTATTTTGGGAACTTTGTTGTGCTGTAGTTACCATAGTAACCAGCCTCCACAATGTTGGGAGATCTGTTGTGATGAAGCACATGTTCAGTAAAAGCTGCTACCTGTTGCATGTTATGCTGTTTCTGTGTCTGTCATTACTGGATACACCACACCGTGACATCGGCAGTTATTTTCTGAGACCGTGTCACATAGTGAAAATCTCGTTGCATCCCTACTTTGGTCGGGGTATAGGTTCAGTGCCCAGTCTGACGGCCCTTTGTGGGCTGTTTTGGATGGCTGCTCTTCTTTTGCTTGCCGGCCCATCAGCCTTCTGTTTTGGTATCTGAGTTGTTTCAGGTTTAGCGTTTTGTTTAATACGTTTCTGTAACCCTAACTCTTGACATTATGTTTGTCCTTCATTGGTGAAAATAAACTTTACTAGGGGTTGTAACAGTGGAACTGAAGCCTCCTGATGAGTATGAATATTCATGATCTTCATTGACCCACATGCTTTTGGAATGAGGTCATCAGAATACACTATGGCCCCTAAAGCTCCTACCTCAGTTTTAACTGAACCGATTCTACATATTGCATACATTTACACACCAGTGACCCAGTAATCTAGTCACCAGTTAAACAGCTCTGGAGATTTTTCTGACAAACCTTTTTTAAACTCTCAGAGGGCAGAGTGACATCACAGTTTCTCACGCTCTTTGTTCATCCCACTCTTCCTCCCGCATCGTCCCAAGTGGGTCACAAAGACATTTCTGGTTTCCTGTTGGGCTCCAGACAGACATATTCACTCATCCTCTCTAACTTTATACACACAGCAACTCCTGCATTATGTTCAGTCATCAACATATTACATTACATTGTATATTACTAGTTAACTTCAACAACACGCAACTTGCACACTTCAACTTCAATGTGTGAGGTAAGTGAGAGAGATAAATGGGTGAGGTAAGTGAGATAGATCAATATGTGAGGTAAGTGAGAGAGATAAATGGGTGAGGTAAATGAGAGAGACAAATGTGTGAGGTAAGTGAGATAGATAAATATGTGAGGTAAGTGAGAGAGATAAATGGGTGAGGTAAGTGAGATAGATCAATATGTGAGGTAAGTGAGAGAGATAAATGGGTGAGGTAAATGAGAGAGACAAATGTGTGAGGTAAGTGAGATAGATCAATATGTGAGGTAAATGAGAGAGATAAATGGGTGAGGTAAATAAGAGAGATAAATGGGTGAGGTAATTGAGATAGATAAATGTGTGAGGTAAATAAGAGAGATAAATGTGTGAGGTAAGTGAGAGAGATAAATGTGTGAGGTAAATGAGAGAGATAAATGTGTGAGGTAAATGAGAGAGACAAATGTGTGAGGTAAGTGAGAGAGATAAATGGGTGAGGTAAATAAGAGAGATAAATGGGTGAGGTAAGTGAGAGAGATAAATGTGTGAGGTAAGTGAGAGAGATAAATGGGTGAGGTAAGTGAGAGAGATAAATGTGTGAGGTAAATGAGAGAGATAAATGGGTGAGGTAAGTGAGAGAGATAAATGTGTGAGGTAAGTGAGAGAGATAAATGTGTGAGGTAAGTGAGAGAGATAAATGGGTGAGGTAAGTGAGAGAGATAAATGTGTGAGGTAAATGAGAGAGATAAATGGGTGAGGTAAGTGAGAGAGACAAATGTGTGAGGTAAGTGAGAGAGATAAATGTGTGAGGTAAATGAGAGAGATAAATGGGTGAGGTAAATAAGAGAGATAAATGTGTGAGGTAAGTGAGAGAGATAAATGTGTGAGGTAAGTGAGAGAGATAAATGTGTGAGGTAAATGAGAGAGATAAATGGGTGAGGTAAGTGAGAGAGGCAAATGTGTGAGGTAAGTGAGATAGATCAATATGTGAGGTAAATGGGAGAGATAAATGGGTGAGGTAAACGAGAGATAAATGGGTGAGGTAAATAAGAGAGATAAATGTGTGAGGTAAATGAGAGAGATAAATGTGTGAGGTAAATGAGAGAGATAAATGGGTGAGGTAAGTGAGAGAGGCAAATGTGTGAGGTAAGTGAGATAGATAAATATGTGAGGTAAGTAAGAGAGATAAATGGGTGAGGTAAATGAGAGAGACAAATGTGTGAGGTAAGTGAGATAGATCAATATGTGAGGTAAATGAGAGAGATAAATGTGTGAGGTAAATAAGAGAGATAAATGGGTGAGGTAAGTGAGATAGATAAATGTGTGAGGTAAATAAGAGAGATAAATGGGTGAGGTAAGTGAGAGAGATAAATGTGTGAGGTAAATGAGAGAGATAAATGGGTGAGGTAAATGAGAGAGATAAATGGGTGAGGTAAGTGAGAGAGAAAAATGGGTGAGGTAAGTGAGAGAGATAAATGGGTGAGGTAAATGAGAGAGATAAATGGGTGAGGTAAATGAGAGAGACAAATGTGTGAGGTAAGTGAGATAGATAAATATGTGAGGTAAATGAGAGAGATAAATGGGTGAGGTAAGTGAGATAGATCAATATGTGAGGTAAATGAGAGAGATAAATGGGTGAGGTAAATAAGAGAGATAAATGGGTGAGGTAAGTGAGAGAGATAAATGTTTGAGGTAAGTGAGAGAGATAAATGTGTGAGGTAAGTGAGAGCGATAAATGGGTGAGGTAAGTGAGAGAGATAAATGTGTGAGGTAAATGAGAGAGATAAATGGGTGAGGTAAGTGAGAGAGACAAATGTGTGAGGTAAGTGAGATAGATCAATATGTGAGGTAAATGAGAGAGATAAATGGGTGAGGTAAATAAGAGAGATAAATGGGTGAGGTAAGTGAGATAGATAAATGGGTGAGGTAAATGAGAGAGATAAATGGGTGAGGTAAGTGAGAGAGATAAATGGGTGAGGTAAGTGAGAGAGATAAATGGGTGAGGTAAATGAGAGAGACAAATGTGTGAGGTAAGTGAGATAGATCAATATGTGAGGTAAACGAGAGATAAATGGGTGAGGTAAATAAGAGAGATAAATGGGTGAGGTAAATAAGAGAGATAAATGGGTGAGGTAAGTGAGAGAGATAAATGTGTGAGGTAAGTGAGAGAGATAAATGTGTGAGGTAAATGAGAGAGATAAATGGGTGAGGTAAGTGAGAGATAAATGGGTGAGGTAAATGAGAGAGATAAATGGGTGAGGTAAGTGAGAGATAAATGGGTGAGGTAAGTGAGAGAGATAAATGGGTGAGGTAAGTGAGAGGTGCTACACACAACATGACAATGACCACGTTGGTCAGACACTGTGCATCACTTTAAACCAGGTAGAGTCCTCTAAGTGCTTCGTAGGTTGGCTTGTTGTCTCCATAGTTTCATACTCCTCACAGTCTTTCTTGTGTTGTGTGTTGGTTCCAACTCTTATGTCATTGTGGTTTGTTGGTATGTTTTACTTGGACTGAAAAATAAAACATTTCATACACAAATATTACTCGATATATTTATGCACGTCACTTTATCAGTTGTGGTTAGTTGGCTTATGGTGGTTTCTTATAGGTGAAATGGTTCATCCTGATATCAGCAGGAGGTAGAGGAACAGTTACTGGTACAGAGTGACGAAACCAGAGACATTTCAGTCTCACCGTTTTACAGCATCGTGTGTGTGTGTGTGTGTGTGTGTGTGTGTGTGTGTGTGTGTGTGTGTGTTTCCGGGACAACGAGCACAGCTGGTGGTGGGTTGGTCTTCATCTCATACCATTCATTCTGAGGAATACTCCCCTTTCAGCAGTCTGCAGCTACTTTCAGATAGGCGTTGTGTAACAGCACTGATACCAATTCCCTTCTCTGTGATAGGGTGACCAGATCCCAATGAACCAAATGTGGGGCAAAGAGTTCGTTTGTGTGGGACAATGTGGGACACATTACCAATACTGAGAAGTAGCCTAAAATATAATGTCCATCTAACTTAAAAATTAAACACACACAATACATTATGCAGGTTACAGGTTAGGTCTGTAGCATGTTAAAAACTATTATCATATTATTAAGTTTCACAGTACTTATTGTCTTGTGTGATAGTCTGCTTGTACTCATGTATTCCCTATTTCTATCCCAATAACTTTTTTAAATAATTGTTTTTATTTTTTATTATCAACAGTGAATCTAACTAAACTAAGCACAATAAAACACAACAGACAGGTTGCTGACGTGGGGATCTATTCTTTGAAGTCTACTGGTGCTTTAAAAAGGCGTAGATCATCTCCTACCTATATTTTTTCCAACAACAGACAGAACTTGGTTGTGACTCCAAACACCATAATATTAAAGTTATTCACACTTGTTATGTCGACCCACACATTGAAGATAATAGAACTATATAATAAAGCAAAGCAGCAGCATTATTCACATCGTCTTTCAATTCATCCTCCTATCCCAAATCAAACTACTGCATTTCTTAAAAATGTATGGATAAAATAAAACATTAGATAAAATAAAACTTGATATAAATAATGATAATAATAATAATATAAAACTTTTTGGTGTTTTTAACTCTGACACCTGAAACTATGACCACTGCTTTTGTACGACTGCATGGCTTTTTTGTTGTTGCCATCTCTGAGTCTGTAAAAATGTCTGGTGCTACTTTTCTATACTGCACTAGTCTGTTGGTCTGTATGACTGGGAGTGTTACAGTGTGGTAAACAATAGTTATTTCAGCTGCTGTTACCTGTCTGACAGTCATCTTTAGGTTCCAGTAGGAATGCTTTCATAGATTGACACATCTTTTATGACACTCACATGAACCGTGTCGCTTCAGAGTATATTTTATGTAAGAAACGTTGTCGTTTAAACAAACAGCCAAACAAAAACAGATCTTTACAGTTTTCTGTAAGAAGCGTTGTCGTGTAAACAAACAGCCAAACAACAACAGATGTTTACAGTTTTATGTAAGAAGCGTTGTCTTGTAAACAAACAGACAAAAAACAATAGATGTTTACAGTTTTATGTAAGAAGCGCTGTCATGTAAAGAAACAGCCAAATAACAATTCAATTCAATTTAATTCAATTCAATTTATTCATATAGCGCCAAATCACAACAAAAGTTATATCAAGGCACTTTACAAAAAGAGCAGGTCTAGACCGACACAGATGGAGAAGAAGAAGAAGAAGAAGAAGTAGAAGAATAGGAAGAAGACCGGCTGCTGTTGGACGTCCATTTATGAGGATTAGTGTCTTATTTTTTAGCCTGGAAGAAAATCCTGGCACCAACAGGAGAGAAAGAGGGATGAATAAAACCTTCTGTGAGAGAGTCGGTCACTCTCAATCGACTCTCTCTCCGGGCATTACAGCTCATAAAGGCGACTTGTGGGTAATGGACCTCCAGGAAGAAGTCAGGGATGCGAAGTTCGCTATTCCTTACATGGTTATTAAGATGGCTGTGAAGGGAAACCAATCATAGATGAGGGGAACACTACATACAATAGGGTCATTTGGAGAGCAGGGATTAGGCAGGGGAAGGACTTAGTTTATGAATATGTCATTCCGATACTTGTCACACTACTCCTCCCAGTATCATCCCACTACTCGTCCAGGTGTCATCAAACTGCGCCTCCCAGTGTCGACCCAGTACTTATCCAAGTATCGTCCCACTACTCCTCCCAGTGTCTTTCCATTACTCCTCCCAATAATCCTCCCACTACTCCACCCAGGACTGCCCCACTACTCCTCCCAGTTTCGTTCCACTACTCCTCCCAGTGTCCTCCAACTACTCCTCCCAGTATCATCTCACTACTCCTCCAAGTGTCATCACACTACTCCTCCCAGTGTTGTCCCACTACTCCTCCCAGTGTCTTTCCATTACCCCTCCCATTAATCCTCCCAGTGTCGTCCCACTACTCCTCCCAGTGTCCTCCCACTACTCCTCCAATTATCGTCCCACTACTCCTCCCGGTTTCATTACACTACTCCTCCCAGTGTCTTTCCATTACCCCTCCCATTAATCGTCCAGGTCCCTTCCCACTCCTCCTCCCAGTGTCATCCCACTCCTCCTCCCTGTATCATCGCACTCTTCTTCCCAGTATCATCCCGCTCCTCCTCCCAGTGTCATCCCACTAATACTCCCAGTGTCGTCCCACTTCTCCTCCCACTTTCGTCCCACTACTCCTCCCACTATCATCCCACTACTCCTCCCAGTGTCGTTCCACTACTCGTCCCTCTACTCCTCCCAGTATCATCCCACTACTCCTCCTAATGTCGTCCCACTACTCCTCCAGGTGTCATCACACTATTCCTCCCAGTATCATCCCACTACTCCTCCCCATATCGTCCCACTACTCTTCCTCCAAGTCTCGTCACACTGATCCTCCCACTGTCGTTCCACTACTCATCCCACTACTCCTCGCAGTATCATCCCACTACTCCCTCCAGTGTCGTCCCACTAGTCCTCCCAATATCTTCTCACTTCTCCTCCCACTTTCGTCTCACTACTCCTCCCATTGTTGTCCTACTCCTCCTCGCAGTGTCATCCCACTCCTCCTCCCAGAATCATCGCACTCTTCTTCCCAGTGTCATCCCACTATTCCTCCAAGTGTCTTTCCACGACTCTTCCCACTACTCTCTCCCAGTGTCGTCCCACTTCTCCTCCCAGGACTGCCCCACTACTCCTCCCAGTTTCGTTCCACTACTCCTCCCAGTGTCCTCCAACTACTCCTCCCAGTATCATCTCACTACTCCTCCAAGTGTCATCACACTACTCCTCCCAGTGTTGTCCCACTACTCCTCCCAGTGTCTTTCCATTACCCCTCCCATTAATCCTCCCAGTGTTGTCCCACTACTCCTCCCAGTGTCCTCCCACTACTCCTCCAATTATCGTCCCACTACTCCTCCCGGTTTCATTACACTACTCCTCCCAGTGTCTTTCCATTACCCCTCCCATTAATCGTCCAGGTCCCTTCCCACTCCTCCTCCCAGTGTCATCCCACTCCTCCTCCCTGTATCATCGCACTCTTCTTCCCAGTATCATCCCGCTCCTCCTCCCAGTGTCATCCCACTAATACTCCCAGTGTCGTCCCACTTCTCCTCCCACTTTCGTCCCACTACTCCTCCCAGTGTCGTCCCACTACTCCTCCCAGTGTCGTCCCACTACTCCTCCCAGTGTCGTTCCACTACTCGTCCCTCTACTCCTCCCAGTATCATCCCACTACTCCTCCTAATGTCGTCACACTACTCCAGGTGTCATCACACTATTCCTCCCAGTATCATCCCACTACTCCTCCCCATATCGTCCCACTACTCTTCCTCCAAGTCTCGTCACACTGATCCTCCCACTGTCGTTCCACTACTCATCCCACTACTCCTCGCAGTATCATCCCACTACTCCCTCCAGTGTCGTCCCACTAGTCCTCCCAATATCTTCTCACTTCTCCTCCCACTTTCGTCTCACTACTCCTCCCATTGTTGTCCTACTCCTCCTCGCAGTGTCATCCCACTCCTCCTCCCAGAATCATCGCACTCTTCTTCCCAGTGTCATCCCACTATTCCTCCAAGTGTCTTTCCACGACTCTTCCCACTACTCTCTCCCAGTGTCGTCCCACTTCTCTTCCCAGTGTTGTTTCAAAACTCCTCCCAGTGTCATCCCACTTCTCCTCCCAGTGTCGTTTCACCACTCGGCCCCCTGCTCATCCCAGTCTCTTCCCACTACTCCTCCCAATATCATCCCACTACTCCTCAAAGTGTTGTTCAGATACTCCTCCCAGTGTCATCCCACTACTCCTCCCACTGTCATTCCACTACTCGTCCCACTACTCCTCCCAGTATCATCCCACTACTCCTCCTAATGTCCTCCCACTACACCTCCAGGTGTCATCACACTATTTCTCCCAGTATCATCCCACCACTCCTCCCCATATTGTCCCACTACTCTTCCTCCAGGTCTCGTTCCACTACTCCTTCCAGTCTTGTCCCACTACTCCTCCCAGTGTCTTCCCACTACTCCTCCCAGAGTCATCCCACTACTCCTTCAAGTGTCATCTTACTACCCTCCCAGTGTCATCTCACTACTACTCCCACTTTCGTCCCACTACTCCTCCCAGTATCGTCCCACTACTCCCTCCATTGTCGTCCCACTAGTCCTCCCAATATCTTCTCACTACTCCTCCCAGAGTCATCCCACTACTCCTTCAAGTGTCATCGTACTACCCTCCCAGTGTCATCTCACTACTACTCCCACTGTTGTCCCACTCCTCCTCCCAGTGTCGTCCCACTCCTCCTCCCAGTCTCATCCCACTCCTCCTCCCTGTATCATCGCACTCTTCTTCCCAGTATCATCCCGCTCCTCCTCCCAGTGTCATCCCACTAATACTCCCAGTGTCGTCCCACTTCTCCTCCCACTTTCGTCCCACTACTCCTCCCAGTGTCGTTCCACTAATCGTCCCTCTACTCCTCCCAGTATCATCCCACTACTCCTCCTAATGTCGTCCCACTACTCCTCCAGGTGTCATCACACTATTCCTCCCAGTATCATCCCACTACTCCTCCCCATATCGTCCCACTACTCTTCCTCCAAGTCTCGTCACACTGATCCTCCCACTGTCGTTCCACTACTCATCCCACTACTCCTCGCAGTATCATCCCACTACTCCCTCCAGTGTCGTCCCACTAGTCCTCCCAATATCTTCTCACTTCTCCTCCCACTTTCGTCTCACTACTCCTCCCATTGTTGTCCTACTCCTCCTCGCAGTCTCATCCCACTCCTCCTCCCAGAATCATCGCACTCTTCTTCCAAGGGTCATCCCACTATTCCTCCAAGTGTCTTTCCACGACTCTTCCCACTACTCTCTCCCAGTGTCGTCCCACTTCTCCTCCCAGTGTTGTTTCAAAACTCCTCCCAGTCTCATCCCACTTCTCCTCCCAGTGTCGTTTCACCACTCGGCCCCCTGCTCATCCCAGTCTCTTCCCACTACTCCTCCCAATATCATCCCACTACTCCTCAAAGTGTTGTTCAGATACTCCTCCCAGTGTCATCCCACTACTCCTCCCACTGTCATTCCACTACTCGTCCCACTACTCCTCCCAGTATCATCCCACTACTCCTCCTAATGTCCTCCCACTACACCTCCAGGTGTCATCACACTATTTCTCCCAGTATCATCCCACTACTCCTCCCCATATTGTCCCACTACTCTTCCTCCAGGTCTCGTTCCACTACTCCTTCCAGTCTTGTCCCACTACTCCTCCCAGTGTCTTCCCACTACTCCTCCCAGAGTCATCCCACTACTCCTCCCAGTGTCTTTCCATTACCCCTCCCATTAATCCTCCCAGTGTTGTCCCACTACTCCTCCCAGTGTCCTCCCACTACTCCTCCAATTATCGTCCCACTACTCCTCCCGGTTTCATTACACTACTCCTCCCAGTGTCTTTCCATTACCCCTCCCATTAATCGTCCAGGTCCCTTCCCACTCCTCCTCCCAGTGTCATCCCACTCCTCCTCCCTGTATCATCGCACTCTTCTTCCCACTACTCCCTCCATTGTCGTCCCACTAGTCCTCCCAATATCTTCTCACTACTCCTCCCAGAGTCATCCCACTACTCCTTCAAGTGTCATCGTACTACCCTCCCAGTGTCATCTCACTACTACTCCCACTGTTGTCCAACTCCTCCTCCCAGTGTCGTCCCACTCCTCCTCCCAGTCTCATCCCACTCCTCCTCCCAGTATCATCGCACTCTTCTTCCCAGTATCATCCCGCTCCTCCTCCCACTTTTGTCCCACTACTCCTCCCAGTGTCGTCCCACTACTCTTCCTCCCAGTCTGGTACTACTACACCTCCCAGTATCGTCCCACTACTCCCCCCAGTGTCGTCCCACTACTACTCCCAGTATCATCCCAGTACTCCTCCCAGTGTCGTCCACTACTCCTCCCAGTGTCTTTCCACTACTCGTCCCACTACTCCTCCCAGTATCATCCCACTACTCCTCCTAATGTCCTCCCACTACTCCTCCAGGTGTCATCCCACTCCTCCTCCCAGTCTCATCCCACTCCTCCTCCCAGTATCATCCCACTCCTCCTCCCAGTGTCGTCCCACTTCTCCTCCCACTTTCGTCCAACTACTCCTCCCAGTGTCGTCCCACTACTCCCCCCAGTGTCGTTCCACTACTCGTACCACAACTCCTCACAGTATCATCCCTGTATTCCTCCAAGTGCCATCCCCCTACTCCTCCCAGTCTCGTCCCACTACTCCTCCCAGTATCATCCCACTACTCCTCCCAGTATCATCCCACTACTCCTCCAGGTGTCGTCCACTACTCCTCCCAGTGTCGTTTCACTACTCCTCCCAGTGTCGTCCCACTAATACTCCCAGTGTCGTCCCGCTTCTCCTCCCACTTTCGTCCCACTACTCCTCCCAGAGTCGTCCCACTACTCTTCCTCCCAGTCTGGTACAACTACTCCTCCCAGTATCATCGCACTACTCCCCCCAGTGTCATCCCACTACTACTCCCAGTATCATCCCAGTACTCCTCCAAGTCTCGTCCCACTACTCCTCCCACTGTCGTTCCACTACTCCTCCCACTACTCCTCCAGGTGTCATCCCACTCCTCCTCCGAGTGTCATCCCACTCCTCCTCCCTGTATCATCGCACTCTTCTTCCCAGTATCATCCCGCTCCTCCTCCCAGTGTCATCCCACTAATACTCGCAGTGTCGTCCCACTTCTCCTCCCACTTTCGTCCCACTACACCTCCCAGTGTCGTCCCACTACTCCTCCCAGTGTCGTCCCACTACTCCTCCCAGTGTCGTTCCACTACTCGTCCCTCTACTCCTCCCAGTATCATCCCACTACTCCTCCTAATGTCGTCCCACTACTCCTCCAGGTGTCATCACACTTCTCCTCCCACTACTCCTCCCAGGATCATCCCACTACTCCCTCCAGTGTCGTCCCACTAATACTCCCAATATCTTCTCACTACTCCTCCCATATTCATCCCACTCCTCTTCCCAGTGTCGTCCCACTCCTCCTCACAGTGTTATCCCACTCCTCCTCCCAGAATCATCGCATTCTTCTTCCCAGTGTCGTCCCACTACTCTTCCTCCCAGTCTGGTACAACTACTCCTCCCAGTATCGTTCCACTACTCCCCCCAGTATCATCCCACTACTACTCCCAGTATCATCCCAGTACTCCTCCAAGTCTCGTCTCACTACTCCTCCCACTTGTTCCACCACTCCTCCCACTACTCCTCCCAGTATCATCCCACTACTCCCTCCAGTGTCGTCCCACTAATGCTCCCAATATCTTCTCACTACTCCTCCCATATTCATCCCACTACTCCTCCCATTGTCGTCCCACTACTCCTCCCAGTATCATCCCACTACTCCTCCCAGTATCATCCCACTACTCCTCCAGGTGTCGTCCACTACTCCTCCCAGTGTCGTTTCACTACTCCTCCGAGTGTCGTCCCACATCTCCTCCCACTTTCGTCCCACTACTCCTCCCAGTGTCGTCCCACTATTCATCCTCCCAGTCTGGTACAACTACTCCTCCCAGTATCATCCCACTACTCCCCCCAGTGTCATCCCACTACTACTCCCAGTATCATCCCAGTACTCCTCCAAGTCTCGTCCCACTACTCCTCCCACTGTTGTTCCACTACTCCTCCCACTACTCCTCCCAATATCATCCCACTACTCCCTCCAGTGTCGTCCCACTAGTCCTCCCAATATCTTCTCACTACTCCTCCCATGTTCATCCCACTACTCCTTCCATTGTCATCCTACTCCTCCTCCCAGTGTTATCCCACTCCTCTTCCCAGTGTCGTCCCACTCCTCCTCGCAGTGTCATCCCACTCCTCCTCCGAGAATCATCGCACTCTTCTTCCCAATGTCGTCCCACTATTCCTCCAAGTGTCTTTCCACTACTCGTCCCACTACTCCCTCCCAGTGTCGTCCCACTTCTCCTCCCAGTGTTGTTTCAAAACTCCTCCCAGTGTCATCCCACTTCTCCTTCCAGTGTCGTTTCACTACTCCTCCCAGTGTCGTCCTACTACTACTCCCAGTGTCGTCCCACTTCTCCTCCCACTTTCGTCCCACTACTCTTCCCAGTGTCATCCCACTACTCTTCCTCTCAGTCAGGTACAACTACTCCTCCCAGTATCGTCCCACTTCTCCTCCCAATGTTGTTTCAAAGCTCCTCCCAGTGTCATCCCACTTCTCCTCCCAGTGTCGTTCCACTACTCGGCCCCCTACTCGTCCCAGTCTCTTCCCACTACTCCTCCGAATATCATCCCACTACTCCTCACACTGTTGTTCAGATACTCCTCCCAGTGTCTTTTCACCACTCCTCCCAGTGTCATCCCATTACAACTCCCAGTGTCATCCCACTATTCTTCCCAGTTTCATCCCCCTCCTCCCCACAGTCTCTTCCCACTACTCCTCCCAGTGTCGTTCCTCTACTCGTCCCACTACTCCCTCCCAGTATCATCCCAATACTCCTCCAATTGTCATCCCACTACTCTTCCCAGTATCGTCCCACTGCTCTTCCCAGTGTCGTCCCGCTATTTCTCGCAATGTCGTCCTACTACTCTTCCTAATGTCATTTCACGACTCCTCCCAGTGTCATGCCAATACTCCTCCCAGTGTCGTTCAAGTACTCGTCCCACTACTCCCTCCCAGTGTCGTCCCACTACTCCTCCCAGTATCATCCCACTACTCCTCCCAGTGTCCTCCCACTAGTCCTCACACTGTCATCCCCCTTCTCCTGTCAGTATCATTCCACTACTCCTCCCAGTGTCGTCCCACTACTCCTCCCAGTGTCATCCAATTACTCCTCCCAGTGTCATCCCACTCCTACTCCCAGTGACATTCCACTCCTCCTCCCAATTTGATCCCACTCCTCCTCCCAGTGTCATCCCACTACTCTTCCCAGTGTTGTCCCATGAGTCCTCCCAATATCTACTCACTACTCCTCCCATATTCATCACACTATTCCTCCCAGTGTCACCCCCTACTCCCCCCAGTCTCTTCCCACTTCTCCTCCCAGTGTCGTTCCTCTACTCGTCCCACTACTCCCTCCGAGTATCATCCCAATACTCCTCCAAGTGTCATCCCACTACTCTTCCCAGTATCGTCCCACTGCTCTTCCCAGTGTCGTCCCGCTATTTCTCGCAATGTCGTCCTACTACTCTTCCCAATGTCATTTCACGACTCCTCCCAGTTTCATCAAACTACTCCTCCCAGTTTCATCCCACTACTCCTCCCAGTGTCGTACACTACTCCTCCCAGTGTTGTTGCACTAGTCCTCCCAGTGTCATCCCACTACTTTACCCAGTGTCGATCCACTACTCGTCCCACTACTCCTCATAGTATAATCCCTCTATTCCTCCCAATTCCATCCCACTACTCCTCCCAATTCATCCCACTACTCCTCCCAGTGTCGGTCTACTACTCCTCCCAGTATTGTTTCACTACTCCTCCCAGTATCGTCACACTACTTCTCGTTCCACTACTCCTTCCAGTCTTGTCCCACTACTCCTCCCAGTGTCTTCCCACTACTCCTCCCAGAGTCATCCCACTACTCCTCCCAGTGTCTTTCCATTACCCCTCCCATTAATCCTCCCAGTGTTGTCCCACTACTCCTCCCAGTGTCCTCCCACTACTCCTCCAATTATCGTCCCACTACTCCTCCCGGTTTCATTACACTACTCCTCCCAGTGTCTTTCCATTACCCCTCCCATTAATCGTCCAGGTCCCTTCCCACTCCTCCTCCCAGTGTCATCCCACTCCTCCTCCCTGTATCATCGCACTCTTCTTCCCACTACTCCCTCCATTGTCGTCCCACTAGTCCTCCCAATATCTTCTCACTACTCCTCCCAGAGTCATCCCACTACTCCTTCAAGTGTCATCGTACTACCCTCCCAGTGTCATCTCACTACTACTCCCACTGTTGTCCAACTCCTCCTCCCAGTGTCGTCCCACTCCTCCTCCCAGTCTCATCCCACTCCTCCTCCCAGTATCATCGCACTCTTCTTCCCAGTATCATCCCGCTCCTCCTCCCACTTTTGTCCCACTACTCCTCCCAGTGTCGTCCCACTACTCTTCCTCCCAGTCTGGTACTACTACACCTCCCAGTATCGTCCCACTACTCCCCCCAGTGTCGTCCCACTACTACTCCCAGTATCATCCCAGTACTCCTCCCAGTGTCGTCCACTACTCCTCCCAGTGTCTTTCCACTACTCGTCCCACTACTCCTCCCAGTATCATCCCACTACTCCTCCTAATGTCCTCCCACTACTCCTCCAGGTGTCATCCCACTCCTCCTCCCAGTCTCATCCCACTCCTCCTGCCAGTATCATCCCACTCCTCCTCCCAGTGTCGTCCCACTTCTCCTCCCACTTTCGTCCAACTACTCCTCCCAGTGTCGTCCCACTACTCCCCCCAGTGTCGTTCCACTACTCGTACCACAACTCCTCACAGTATCATCCCTGTATTCCTCCAAGTGCCATCCCCCTACTCCTCCCAGTCTCGTCCCACTACTCCTCCCAGTATCATCCCACTACTCCTCCCAGTATCATCCCACTACTCCTCCAGGTGTCGTCCACTACTCCTCCCAGTGTCGTTTCACTACTCCTCCCAGTGTCGTCCCACTAATACTCCCAGTGTCGTCCCGCTTCTCCTCCCACTTTCGTCCCACTACTCCTCCCAGAGTCGTCCCACTACTCTTCCTCCCAGTCTGGTACAACTACTCCTCCCAGTATCATCGCACTACTCCCCCCAGTGTCATCCCACTACTACTCCCAGTATCATCCCAGTACTCCTCCAAGTCTCGTCCCACTACTCCTCCCACTGTCGTTCCACTACTCCTCCCACTACTCCTCCAGGTGTCATCCCACTCCTCCTCCGAGTGTCATCCCACTCCTCCTCCCTGTATCATCGCACTCTTCTTCCCAGTATCATCCCGCTCCTCCTCCCAGTGTCATCCCACTAATACTCGCAGTGTCGTCCCACTTCTCCTCCCACTTTCGTCCCACTACACCTCCCAGTGTCGTCCCACTACTCCTCCCAGTGTCGTCCCACTACTCCTCCCAGTGTCGTTCCACTACTCGTCCCTCTACTCCTCCCAGTATCATCCCACTACTCCTCCTAATGTCGTCCCACTACTCCTCCAGGTGTCATCACACTTCTCCTCCCACTACTCCTCCCAGGATCATCCCACTACTCCCTCCAGTGTCGTCCCACTAATACTCCCAATATCTTCTCACTACTCCTCCCATATTCATCCCACTCCTCTTCCCAGTGTCGTCCCACTCCTCCTCACAGTGTTATCCCACTCCTCCTCCCAGAATCATCGCATTCTTCTTCCCAGTGTCGTCCCACTACTCTTCCTCCCAGTCTGGTACAACTACTCCTCCCAGTATCGTTCCACTACTCCCCCCAGTATCATCCCACTACTACTCCCAGTATCATCCCAGTACTCCTCCAAGTCTCGTCTCACTACTCCTCCCACTTGTTCCACCACTCCTCCCACTACTCCTCCCAGTATCATCCCACTACTCCCTCCAGTGTCGTCCCACTAATGCTCCCAATATCTTCTCACTACTCCTCCCATATTCATCCCACTACTCCTCCCATTGTCGTCCCACTACTCCTCCCAGTATCATCCCACTACTCCTCCCAGTATCATCCCACTACTCCTCCAGGTGTCGTCCACTACTCCTCCCAGTGTCGTTTCACTACTCCTCCGAGTGTCGTCCCACTACTACTCCCAGTGTCGTCCCACATCTCCTCCCACTTTCGTCCCACTACTCCTCCCAGTGTCGTCCCACTATTCATCCTCCCAGTCTGGTACAACTACTCCTCCCAGTATCATCCCACTACTCCCCCCAGTGTCATCCCACTACTACTCCCAGTATCATCCCAGTACTCCTCCAAGTCTCGTCCCACTACTCCTCCCACTGTTGTTCCACTACTCCTCCCACTACTCCTCCCAATATCATCCCACTACTCCCTCCAGTGTCGTCCCACTAGTCCTCCCAATATCTTCTCACTACTCCTCCCATGTTCATCCCACTACTCCTTCCATTGTCATCCTACTCCTCCACCCAGTGTTATCCCACTCCTCTTCCCAGTGTCGTCCCACTCCTCCTCGCAGTGTCATCCCACTCCTCCTCCGAGAATCATCGCACTCTTCTTCCCAATGTCGTCCCACTATTCCTCCAAGTGTCTTTCCACTACTCGTCCCACTACTCCCTCCCAGTGTCGTCCCACTTCTCCTCCCAGTGTTGTTTCAAAACTCCTCCCAGTGTCATCCCACTTCTCCTTCCAGTGTCGTTTCACTACTCCTCCCAGTGTCGTCCTACTACTACTCCCAGTGTCGTCCCACTTCTCCTCCCACTTTCGTCCCACTACTCTTCCCAGTGTCATCCCACTACTCTTCCTCTCAGTCAGGTACAACTACTCCTCCCAGTATCGTCCCACTTCTCCTCCCAATGTTGTTTCAAAGCTCCTCCCAGTGTCATCCCACTTCTCCTCCCAGTGTCGTTCCACTACTCGGCCCCCTACTCGTCCCAGTCTCTTCCCACTACTCCTCCGAATATCATCCCACTACTCCTCACACTGTTGTTCAGATACTCCTCCCAGTGTCTTTTCACCACTCCTCCCAGTGTCATCCCATTACAACTCCCAGTGTCATCCCACTATTCTTCCCAGTTTCATCCCCCTCCTCCCCACAGTCTCTTCCCACTACTCCTCCCAGTGCCGTTCCTCTACTCGTCCCACTACTCCCTCCCAGTATCATCCCAATACTCCTCCAATTGTCATCCCACTACTCTTCCCAGTATCGTCCCACTGCTCTTCCCAGTGTCGTCCCGCTATTTCTCGCAATGTCGTCCTACTACTCTTCCTAATGTCATTTCACGACTCCTCCCAGTGTCATGCCAATACTCCTCCCAGTGTCGTTCAAGTACTCGTCCCACTACTCCCTCCCAGTGTCGTCCCACTACTCCTCCCAGTATCATCCCACTACTCCTCCCAGTGTCCTCCCACTAGTCCTCACACTGTCATCCCCCTTCTCCTGTCAGTATCATTCCACTACTCCTCCCAGTGTCGTCCCACTACTCCTCCCAGTGTCATCCAATTACTCCTCCCAGTGTCATCCCACTCCTACTCCCAGTGACATTCCACTCCTCCTCCCAATTTGATCCCACTCCTCCTCCCAGTGTCATCCCACTACTCTTCCCAGTGTTGTCCCATGAGTCCTCCCAATATCTACTCACTACTCCTCCCATATTCATCACACTATTCCTCCCAGTGTCACCCCCTACTCCCCCCAGTCTCTTCCCACTTCTCCTCCCAGTGTCGTTCCTCTACTCGTCCCACTACTCCCTCCGAGTATCATCCCAATACTCCTCCAAGTGTCATCCCACTACTCTTCCCAGTATCGTCCCACTGCTCTTCCCAGTGTCGTCCCGCTATTTCTCGCAATGTCGTCCTACTACTCTTCCCAATGTCATTTCACGACTCCTCCCAGTTTCATCAAACTACTCCTCCCAGTTTCATCCCACTACTCCTCCCAGTGTCGTACACTACTCCTCCCAGTGTTGTTGCACTAGTCCTCCCAGTGTCATCCCACTACTTTACCCAGTGTCGATCCACTACTCGTCCCACTACTCCTCATAGTATAATCCCTCTATTCCTCCCAATTCCATCCCACTACTCCTCCCAATTCATCCCACTACTCCTCCCAGTGTCGGTCTACTACTCCTCCCAGTATTGTTTCACTACTCCTCCCAGTATCGTCACACTACTTCTCGTAGTGTCATCTCACTACTCCTCCCAGTGTCATCCCACTCCTCCTCCCTGTATCATTCCACTATCACTCCTAGAGTTGTTCCACTACTCCTCCCAGTATTGTCTCATTTCTCATCCCACTGTCGTCCCATTACTCATCCAAATGTCGTCCCACTGCTCTTCCTCCCACTGTCGTTCCACTACTCGTCCCACTATTCCTCGTAGTATAATCCCTCTATTCGTCCCATTTTCATCCCACTACTCTTCCTCCCAGTATCGTTCGACTACTCCTCCCAGTGTGGATCTACTACTCCTCCCAGTATTGTTTCACTGCTCTTCCCAGTATCGTCACACTACTTGTGCTAGTCTCATCTCACTACTCCTCCCAGTGTAATCCCACTACTCCTCCAAATATTGTCCCACTATTCCTCCCAGTGTCGTTCCACTACTCGTCCCACTACTCCTCATAGTATAATCCCTCTATTCCTCCGATTTTCATCCCACTACTCCTCCCAGATCATCCCACTACTCCTCCCAGTGTGGATCTACTACTCCTCCCAGTATTGTTTCACTGCTATTCCCAGTATCGTCACACTACTTCTGCTAGTCTCATCTCACTACTCCTCCCAGTGTCATCCCACTCCTCCTCCCTGTATCATTCCACTATTACTCCCAGAGTTGTTCCACTACTCCTCCCAGTATTGTCTCATTTCCCATCCCACTGTTGTCCCATTACTCCTACAAATGTTGTCCCACTACTCTTCCTCCCAGTATCGTTCGACTACTCCTCCCAGTCTCTTCTCACTACTCCTCCCAGTGTCATCCCACTACTCCTCCAAGTATTGTCCCACTATTCCTCCCAGTGTCGTTCCACTACTTGTCCCACTACTCGTCCCACTACTCCTCATAGTATAATCCCTCTATTCCTCCCATTTTCATTCCACTACTCCTCCCAGTATCGTCCCACTACTCCTCCCAGTGTCATCCAATTACTCCTCCCAGTGTCATCCAATTACTCTTCCTAGTGTCATCCCACTCCTCCTCCCAGTGACATTCCACTCCTCCTCCAAATGTGATCCCACTCCTCCTCCAAGTCATCCCAAAACTCTTCTCAGTGTTGTCCCACTAGTCCTCCCAATATCTTCTCAATACTCCTCCCTTATTGATCACACTATTCCGCCCAGTGTCATCCCCCTACTCCCCCCAGTCTCTTCCCACTACTCCTCCCAGTGTCGTTCCTCTACTCGTCCCACTACTCCCTCCCAGTATCATCCCAATACTCCTCCATGTGTCATCCCACTACTCTTCCCAGTATTGTCTCACTGCTCTTCCCAGTGTCGTCCCGCTATTTCTCGCAATGTCGTCCTACTACTCTTCCCAATGTCATTTCACGACTCCTCCCAGTGTCATGCCAATACTCCTCCCAGTGTCGTTCAAGTACTCGTCCCACTACTCCCTCCCAGTGTCGTCCCACTACTCCTCCCAGTATCATCCCACTACTCCTCCCAGTGTCCTCCCACTAGTCCTCACACTGTCATCCCCCTTCTCCTGTCAGTATCATTCCACTACTCCTCCCAGTGTCGTCCCACTACTCCTCCCAGTGTCATCCAATTACTTCTCCAAGTGTCATCCAATTACTCCTCCCAGTGTCATCCCACTCCTCCTCCCAGTGACATTCCACTCCTCCTCCCAATGTGATCCCACTCCTCCTCCCAGTGTCATCCCACTACTCTTCCCAGTGTTGTCCGACTAGTCCTCCCAATATCTACTCACTACTCCTCCCATATTCATCACACTATTCCTCCCAGTGTCATCCCCCTACTCCCCCCAGTCTCTTCCCACTTCTCCTCCCAGTGTCGTTCCTCTACTCGTCCCACTACTCCCTCCCAGTATCATCCCACTGCTCTTCCCAGTGTCGTCCCGCTATTTCTCGCAATGTCGTCCTACTACTCTTCCCAATGTCATTTCACGACTCCTCCCAGTGTCATGCCAATACTCCTCCCAGTGTCGTTCAAGTACTCGTCCCACTACTCCCTTCCAGTGTCGTCCCACTACTCCTCCCAGTATCATCCCACTACTCCTCCCAGTGTCCTCCCACTAGTCCTCACACTGTCATCCCCCTTCTCCTGTCAGTATCACTCCACTACTCCTCCCAGTTTCGTCCCACTACTCCTCCCAGTGTCATCCAATTACTCCTCCCAGTGTCATCCAATTACTCCTCCCAGTGTCATCCCACTCCTCCTCCCAGTGACATTCCACTCCTCCTCCAAATGTGATCCCACTCCTCCTCCAAGTCATCCCAATACTCTTCTCAGTGTTGTCCCACTAGTCCTCCCAATATCTTCTCAATACTCCTCCCTTATTCATCACACTATTCCTCCCAGTGTCATCCCCCTACTCCCCCCAGTCTCTTCCCACTACTCCTCCCAGTGTCGTTCCTCTACTCTTCCCACTACTCCCTCCCAGTATCATCCCAATACTCCTCCATGTGTCATCCCACTACTCTTCCCAGTATTGTCCCACTGCTCTTCCCAGTGTCGTCCCGCTATTTCTCGCAATGTCGTCCTACTACTCTTCCCAATGTCATTTCACGACTCCTCCCAGTGTCATGCCAATACTCCTCCCAGTGTCGTTCAAGTACTCGTCCCACTACTCCCTCCCAGTGTCGTCCCACTACTCCTCCCAGTATCATCCCACTACTCCTCCCAGTGTCCTCCCACTAGTCCTCACACTGTCATCCCCCTTCTCCTGTCAGTATCATTCCACTACTCCTCCCAGTGTCGTCCCACTAGTCCTCCCAGTGTCATCCAATTACTTCTCCAAGTGTCATCCAATTACTCCTCCCAGTGTCATCCCACTCCTCCTCCCAGTGACATTCCACTCCTCCTCCCAATGTGATCCCACTCCTCCTCCCAGTGTCATCCCACTACTCTTCCCAGTGTTGTCCGACTAGTCCTCCCAATATCTACTCACTACTCCTCCCATATTCATCACACTATTCCTCCCAGTGTCATCCCCCTACTCCCCCCAGTCTCTTCCCACTTCTCCTCCCAGTGTCGTTCCGCTACTCGTCCCACTACTCCCTCCCAGTATCATCCCACTGCTCTTCCCAGTGTCGTCCCACTATTTCTCGCAATGTCGTCCTACTACTCTTCCCAATGTCATTTCACGACTCCTCCCAGTGTCATGCCAATACTCCTCCCAGTGTCGTTCAAGTACTCGTCCCACTACTCCCTCCCAGTGTCGTCCCACTACTCCTCCCAGTATCATCCCACTACTCCTCCCAGTGTCCTCCCACTAGTCCTCACACTGTCATCCCCCTTCTCCTGTCAGTATCACTCCACTACTCCTCCCAGTTTCGTCCCACTACTCCTCCCAGTGTCATCCAATTACTCCTCCCAGTGTCATCCAATTACTCCTCCCAGTGTCATCCCACTCCTCCTCCCAGTGACATTGTACTCCTCCTCCCAATGTGATCCCTCTACTCCTCCCATATTCATCACACTATTCCTCCCAGTGTCATCCCCCTACTCCCCCCAGTCTCTTCCCACTTCTCCTCCCAGTGTCGTTCCTCTACTCGTCCCACTACTCCCTCCCAGTATCATCCCAATACTCCTCCAAGTGTCATCCCACTACTCTTCCCAGTATCGTCCCACTGCTCTTCCCAGTGTCGTCCCGCTATTTCTCGCAATGTCGTCCTACTACTCTTCCCAATGTCATTTCACGACTCCTCCCAGTTTCATCAAACTACTCCTCCCAGTTTCATCCCACTACTCCTCCCAGTGTCGTACACTACTCCTCCCAGTGTTGTTGCACTAGTCCTCCCAGTGTCATCCCACTACTTTAACCAGTGTCGATCCACTACTCGTCCCACTACTCCTCATAGTATAATCCCTCTATTCCTCCCAATTCATTCCCACTACTCCTCCCAATTCATCCCACTACTCCTCCCAGTGTCGGTCTACTACTCCTCCCAGTATTGTTTCACTACTCCTCCCAGTATTGTCACACTACTTCTCGTAGTGTCATCTCACTACTCCTCCCAGTGTCATCCCACTCCTCCTCCCTGTATCATTCCACTATCACTCCCAGAGTTGTTCCACTACTCCTCCCAGTATTGTCCCATTACTCATCCAAATGTCGTCCTACTGCTCTTCCTCCCACTGTCGTTCCACTACTCGTCCCACTACTCCTCGTAGTATAATCCCTCTATTCCTCCCATTTTCACCCCACTACTCTTCCTCCCAGTATCGTTCGACTACTCCTCCCAGTGTGGATCTACTACTCCTCCCAGTATTGTTTCACTGCTCTTCCCAGTATCGTCACACTACTTCTGCTAGTCTCATCTCACTACTCCTCCCAGTGTAATCCCACTACTCCTCCAAATATTGTCCCACTATTCCTCCCAGTGTCGTTCCACTACTCGTCCCACTACTCCTCATAGTATAATCCCTCTATTCCTCCGATTTTCATCCCACTACTCCTCCCAGATCATCCCACTACTCCTCCCAGTGTGGATCTACTACTCCTCCCAGTATTGTTTCACTGCTATTCCTAGTATCGTCACACTACTTCTGCTAGTCTCATCTCACTACTCCTCCCAGTGTCATCCCACTCCTCCTCCCTGTATCATTCCACTATTACTCCCAGAGTTGTTTCACTACTCCTCCCAGTATTGTCTCATTTCCCATCCCACTGTTGTCCCATTACTCCTACAAATGTTGTCCCACTACTCTTCCTCCCAGTATCGTTCGACTACTCCTCCCAGTCTCTTCTCACTACTCCTCCCAGTGTCATCCCACTACTCCTCCAAGTATTGTCCCACTATTCCTCCCAGTGTCGTTCCACTACTTGTCCCACTACTCGTCCCACTACTCCTCATAGTATAATCCCTCTATTCCTCCTATTTTCATTCCACTACTCCTCCCAGTATCGTCCCACTACTCCTCCCAGTGTCATCCAATTACTCCTCCCAGTGTCATCCAATTACTCTTCCTAGTGTCATCCCACTCCTCCTCCCAGTGACATTCCACTCCTCCTCCAAATGTGATCCCAGTCCTCCTCCAAGTCATTCCAATACTCTTCTCAGTGTTGTCCCACTAGTCCTCCCAATATCTTCTCAATACTCCTCCCTTATTGATCACACTATTCCTCCCAGTGTCATCCCCCTACTCCCCCCAGTCTCTTCCCACTACTCCTCCCAGTGTCGTTCCTCTACTCGTCCCACTACTCCCTCCCAGTATCATCCCAATACTCCTCCATGTGTCATCCCACTACTCTTCCCAGTATCGTCCCACTGCTCTTCCCAGTGTCGTCCCGCTATTTCTCGCAATGTCATCCTACTACTCTTCCCAATGTCATTTCACGACTCCTCCCAGTATCATACCAATGCTCCCTGCCAGTGTCGTCCCACTACTAGTACTCCCAGTGTCGTCCCACTTCTCCTCCCAGTTTCGTCCCACTACTCCTCCCAGTGTCGTCCCACTACTCTTCCACCCAGTCTGGTACAACTACTCCTCCCAGTATCGTCCCACTCCTTCCCCCAGTGTCATCCCACTACTACTCCCAGGATCATCCCAGTACTCCTCCCAGTGTCGTCCACTACTCCTCCCAGTGTCATTCCACTACTCGTCCCACAACTCCTCACAGTATCATCTCTGTATTCTTCCCAGTGTCATCCCCCTACTCCTCCAAGTCTTGTCCCACTACTCCTCCCAGTTCATCCCACTACTCCTCCCAGTGTGGATCTACTACTCCTCCCAGTATTGTTTCACTGCTATTCCTAGTATCGTCACACTACTTCTGCTAGTCTCATCTCACTACTCCTCCCAGTGTCATCCCACTCCTCCTCCCTGTATAATTCCACTATTACTCCTAGAGTTGTTTCACTACTCCTCCCAGTATTGTCTCATTTCCCATCCCACTGTTGTCCCATTACTCCTACAAATGTTGTCCCACTACTCTTCCTCCCAGTATCGTTCGACTACTCCTCCCAGTCTCTTCTCACTACTCCTCCCAGTGTCATCCCACTACTCCTCCAAGTATTGTCCCACTATTCCTCCCAGTGTCATTCCACTACTTGTCCCACTACTCGTCCCACTACTCCTCATAGTATAATCCCTCTATTCCTCCTATTTTCATTCCACTACTCCTCCCAGCATCATCCCACTACTCCTCCCAGTGTCATCCAATTACTCCTCCCAGTGTCATCCAATTACTCTTCCTAGTGTCATCCCACTCCTCCTCCCAGTGACATTCCACTCCTCCTCCAAATGTGATCCCAGTCCTCCTCCAAGTCATCCCAATACTCTTCTCAGTGTTGTCCCACTAGTCCTCCCAATATCTTCTCAATACTCCTCCCTTATTGATCACACTATTCCTCCCAGTGTCATCCCCCTACTCCCCCCAGTCTCTTCCCACTACTCCTCCCAGTGTCGTTCCTCTACTCGTCCCACTACTCCCTCCCAGTATCATCCCAATACTCCTCCATGTGTCATCCCACTACTCTTCCCAGTATCGTCCCACTGCTCTTCCCAGTGTCGTCCCGCTATTTCTCGCAATGTCATCCTACTACTCTTCCCAATGTCATTTCACGACTCCTCCCAGTATCATACCAATGCTCCCTGCCAGTGTCGTCCCACTACTAGTACTCCCAGTGTCGTCCCACTTCTCCTCCCAGTTTCGTCCCACTACTCCTCCCAGTGTCGTCCCACTACTCTTCCACCCAGTCTGGTACAACTACTCCTCCCAGTATCGTCCCACTCCTTCCCCCAGTGTCATCCCACTACTACTCCCAGGATCATCCCAGTACTCCTCCCAGTGTCGTCCACTACTCCTCCCAGTGTCGTTCCACTACTCGTCCCACAACTCCTCACAGTATCATCTCTGTATTCTTCCCAGTGTCATCCCCCTACTCCTCCAAGTCTTGTCCCACTACTCCTCCCAGTTCATCCCACTACTCCTCCCAGTGTCGTCCACTACTCCTCCCAGTATTGTTTCACTAGTCCTCCCAGTGTCATCCCACTACTCCCCCCAGTGTTGTTCCACTACTCATCCCACTACTCCTCCCAGTTCATCCCACTACTCCTCCCAGTGTCGGTCAACTACTTCTCCCAGTATTGTTTCACTACTCCTGCAAATGTCGTCCCACTACTCATCCTCCCAGTATCGTTCGACTACTCCTCCCAGTCTCTTCCCAGTACTCCTCCCAGTGTCGTTCCACTACTGATCCCACTACTCCTCACAGTATTATCTCTGTATTCCTCCCAGTGTCATCCCCCTACTCCTCCCTGTCTCGTCCCACTACTCCTCCCAGTATCATCCCACTACTCCTCTCAGTGTCGTCCACTACTCCTCCCAGTGTTGTTTCACTTGTCCTCCCAGTGTCATCCCACGACTTCACCCAGTGTCGTTCCACTACTCCTCCCACTACTCCTCATAGTATAATCCCTCTATTCCTCCCATTTTCATCCCACTACTCCTCCCAGTTCATCCCACTACTCCTCCCAGTGTCGGTCTACTACTCCTCCCAGTATTGTCTCACTACTCCTCCCAGTATCGTCACAGTACTTTGCTATTGTCAGTTCACTACTCCTCCCAGTGTCATCCCACTCCTCCTCCTTGTATCATGCCACTATTACTCCCAGAGTTGTTCCACTGCTCCTCCCAGTATCGTCTCATTTCGCATCCCACTGTCGTCCCATTACTCCTCCAAATGTCGTCCCACTACTCTTCCTCCCAGTATCATTCGACTACTCCTCCCAGTCTCTTCCCACTACTTCTCCCAGTGTCGTTCCACTATTCATCCCACTACTCCTCACAGTATTATCTCTGTATTCCTCCCATTGCCATCCCCCTACTCCTCCCAGTCTCGTCTCACTACTCCTCCCAGTTTCATCCCACTACTCCTCCCAATTTCATCCCACTACTCATCCCAGTATCGTTCGACTACTCATCCCAGTCTCTTCCCACTACTCGTCCCAGTGTCATCCCACTACTCCTCATAGTATAATCCCTCTATTCCTCCCATTTTCATCCCACTATTCCTCCCAGTTAATCCCACTCCTCCTCCCAGTGTCGGTCTACTACTCCTCCCAGTATTGTTTCACTACTCCTCCCAGTATCGTCACACTACTCTCCTAGTGTCATCTCACTACTCCTCCCAGTGTCATCCCACTCCTCCTCCCTGTATCATTCCACTATTACTCCCAGAGTTGTTCCACTACACCTCCCAGGATTGTCTCATTTCTCATCCCACTGTCGTCCCATTACTCCTCCAAATGTCGTCCCACTACTCTTCCTCCCAGTATCATTCGACTACTCCTCCCAGTCTCTTCCCACTACTTCTCACAGTGTCGTTCCACTACTCATCTCACTACTCCTCACAGTATTATCTCTGTATTCCTCCCAGTGTCATCCCCCTACTCCTCCCTGTCTCGTCCCACTACTCCTCCCAGTATCATCCCACTACTCCTCTCAGTGTCGTCCACTACTCCTCCCAGTGTTGTTTCACTTGTCCTCCCAGTGTCATCCCACGACTTCACCCAGTGTCGTTCCACTACTCCTCCCACTACTCCTCATAGTATAATCCCTCTATTCCTCCCATTTTCATCCCACTACTCCTCCCAGTTCATCCCACTACTCCTCCCAGTGTCGGTCTACTACTCCTCCCAGTATTGTCTCACTACTCCTCCCAGTATCGTCACAGTACTTTGCTATTGTCAGTTCACTACTCCTCCCAGTGTCATCCCACTCCTCCTCCCTGTATCATGCCACTATTACTCCCAGAGTTGTTCCACTGCTCCTCCCAGTATCGTCTCATTTCGCATCCCACTGTCGTCCCATTACTCCTCCAAATGTCGTCCCACTACTCTTCCTCCCAGTATCATTCGACTACTCCTCCCAGTCTCTTCCCACTACTTCTCCCAGTGTCGTTCCACTATTCATCCCACTACTCCTCACAATATTATCTCTGTATTCCTCCCATTGCCATCCCCCTACTCCTCCCAGTCTCGTCTCACTACTCCTCCCAGTTTCATCCCACTACTCCTCCCAGTGTCGTCCACTACTCCTCCCACTGTTGTTTCACTAGTCCTCCCAGTGTCATCCCACTACTTTACCCAGTGTCGATCCACTACTCGTCCCACTATCCCTCATAGTATAATCCCTCTATTCCTCCCATTTCCATCCCACTACTCCTCCCAGTTCATCCCACTACTCCTCCCAGTGTCGGTCTACTACTCCTCCCAGTATTGTTTCACTACTTCTCCCAGTATCATCACACTACTTTTCGTAGTGTCATCTCACTACTCCTCCCAGTGTCATCCCACTCCTCCTCCCTGTATCATTCCACTATTACTCCCAGATTTGTTCCACTACTCCTCCCAGTATTGTCTCATTTCTCATCCCACTGTCGTCCCATTACTCATCCAAATGTCGTCCCACTACTCTTCCTCCCAGTGTCGTTCCACTACTCGTCCCACTACGCCTCATAGTATAATCCCTCTATTCCTCCCATTTTCATCCCACTACTCTTCCTCCCAGTATCGTTCGACTACTCCTCCCAGTCTCTTTCCACTACTCCTCCCAATGTAATCCCACTACTCCTCCAAGTATTGTCCCACTACTCCTCCCAGTGTCATCCCACTCCTCCTCCCTGTATCATTCCACTATTGCTCCCAGAGTTGTTCCACTACTCCTCCCAGTATTGTCTCATTTCTCATCCCACTGTCGTCCCATTACTCCTACAAATGTCGTCCCACTACTCTTCCTCCCAGTATCGTTCGACTACTCCTCCCAGACTCTTCTCACTACTCCTCCCAGTGTCATCCCACTACTCTTCCAAGTATTGTCCCACTATTCCTCCCAGTGTCGTTCCACTACTTGTCCCACTACTCCTCACAGTATAATCCCTCTATTCCTCCCATTTTCATTCCACTACTCCTCCCAGTATCATCCCACTATTCCTCCCAGTGTTGTTCCACTACTCCTCCCAGAGTGATCCCACTACTCCCCCCAGTATCATCCCAGTACTCCTCCCAGTGTCGTCCACTATTCCTCCCAGTGTCATTCCACTACTCATCCCACTACTCCTCCCAGTATTAACTCTGTATTCCTCCCAGTGTCATCCCCCTACTCCTTCCAGTCTCGTCCCACTACTCCTCCCAGTTTCATCCCACTACTCCTCCCAGTTTCATCCCACTACTCCTCCCAGTGTCGTCCCACTACTCCTCCCAGTATCATCCCCCTACTCCTCCCAGTCTCGTCCCACTACTCCTCCCAGGGTCATCCCACTACTCCTCCCAGTATCATTCCACCATTACTCCCAGTGTCATTCCACTACTCCTCCCAGTGTCCTTTAACTACTCCTCCCAGTATCATTCCACTACTCCTCCTAGTGTCGTCCCACTCCTCCTCCAAGTGTCGTCCCACTACTCGTCCTATTGTCGTCCGACTCCTCCTCCAAGGGTCGTCCCACTACTCCCTCCCAGTATCATCCCACTGCTCTTCCCAGTGTCGTCCCGCTATTTCTCGCAATGTCGTCCTACTACTCTTCCCAATGTCATTTCACGACTCCTCCCAGTGTCATCCAATACTCCTCCCAGTGTCATTCCAGTACTCGTCCCACTACTCCTTCACCAGTGTCGTCCCACTACTCCTCCCAATGTTGTCCCACTACTCCTCCCAATGTTGTCCCACTACTCCTCCGTGTCTTTCCAATACTCCCCCCAGTGTCGTTCCACTCCTTTTCCCACTACTCCTCCCAGTGTCGTCCAACTACTCTTCCCAGTGTCGTCCCACTATTCCCCCCAATGTCGTCCCACTACTCTACCTCCCAGTCTTGTGCCACTACTCTTCCCAGTGTAGTCCCACTGCTCCTCCCCAATGTCGTTCCACTACTCGTGCAAGTGTCATCCCACTGCTCCTCCCAGTATCATCCCACTACTCCTCCCAGTGTCGTTCCACTACTCTTCCCACAACTCCTTACAGTATCATCCCTGTATTCCTCCCAGTGCCATCCCCCTACTCCTCCCAGTCTCGTCTCACTACTCCTCCCAGTATCATCCCACTACTCCTCCCAGTATCATCCCACTACTCCTCCCAGTGTCGTTCACTACTCCTCCCAGTGTCGTTTCACTACTCCTCCCAGTGTCATCCCACTACTCCCCTCCCAGTGTCGTTTCACTACTCCTCCCAGTGTCATCCCACTACTCCCCCCAGTGTCGTTCCACTATTCGTCCCACTACTCCTCTTAGTATCATCCCTCTATTCCTCCCAGTGTCATCCCCCTACTCCTCCCAGTCTCGTCCCACTACTCCTCCCATTGTCATCCCACTACTCCTCCCAGTTCATCCCACTACTCCTCCCAGTCTCGGTCCACATCTTCTCCCAGTGTCGTTTTACTACTCCTCCCAGTGTCGTTCCAATACTCCGCCCAGTGTCGTTCCACTCCTTTTCCCACTACTCCTCCCAGTGTCATCCAACTACTCTTCCCAGTGTCGTCCCACTATTCCCCCCAATGTCGTTCCACTACTCGTGCAAGTGTCTTTCCACTACTCATCCCACTACTCCTCACAGTATCATCCCTGTATTCCTCCCTGTGACATCCCCCTACTCCTCCCAGTCTCGTCCCACTACTCCTCCCAGTATCATCCCACTACTCCTCCCAGTATCATCCCACTACTCCTCCCAGTGTCGTCCACTACTCCTCCCAGTGTCGTTTCACTACTTCTCCCAGTGTCATCCCACTACTCCCCCCAGTGTCATTCTACTACTCGTCCCACTACTCCTCTTAGTATCATCCCACTACTCCTCCCATTGTCATCCCACTACTCCTCCCAGTTCATCCCACTACTTTTCCCAGTGTCAGTCCACATCTCCTCCCAGTGTCGTTTCACTACTCCTCCCAGTCTCGTCCCACTACTCCTCCCATTATCATCCCACTACTCCTCCCAGTTCATCCCACTACTTCTCCCAGTCTCGGTCCACATCTCCTCCCAGTGTCTTTTCACTACTCCTCCCAGTGTCATGCCAATACTCCTCCCAGTGTCGTTCCAGTACTCGTCCCACTACTCCCTCCCAGTATCGTCCCACTACTCCTCCCAGTATCATCCCACTATTCCTCCCAGTGTCCTCCCACTAGTCCTCCCACTGTCATCCCCCTTCTCCTCTCAGTATCATTCCACTACTCCTCCCAGTGCCGTCCCACTACTCCTCCCAGTGTTGTCCCACTACTCCTCCCAGTGTCGTCCCACTACTCCTCCCAGCATCATCCCACTCCTCCTCCCAGTGTCATCCAATTACTCCTCCCAGTGTCATCCCACTCCTCCTCCCAGTGACATCCCACTCCTCCTCCCAATGTCATCCCACTCCTCCTTCCAGTGTCATCCCACTACTCTTCCCAGTATCATCCCACTAGTTCTCCCAGTGTCGGTCCACTACTCCTCCCAGTGTCGTTTCACTACTCCTCCCAGTGTGGTCCCACTACTCCTCCCAGTGTTGTTTCACTACTCCTCCCAGTGTCATTTCACTACTCCTCCCAGTCGTCCCATAATCCTCCATAAATGGTCGATGCTAAATGTCTCATGAATATACTGATGTTGATAAGGAGCCTTTGTTGGACTATCAGTAACTGTCTAGCCAATCAGAGAGCTAGAATTAGTAGCTACGGCGTCACAGTTTGAGTGATCAACAAGGTTGGTTGAGATTCTCTGGTGTTACTTGCTCAGAGCTCATGTTGATGTTGTGCAGTGTGTTAATAAAACACGGTTAAAGGACAAGTCAGCGGTGTCTCCAGCAGTTTGTCTGACAGAAGCATGTGGTGGATGGTGAACAGGGTTGGATCAAACAACCAACTGTTGCAGAGTCTAAAAGAAGGTCAAAAACACACAGCTGAAAAAAGAGAGATGGAATAGTTCCTAAAATTCAGAACATGTTTTTACCAACCAAATATTAAGATAAGATAAGATAAGATATCCCTTTATTAGTCCCACAGTGGGGAAATTCACTATATTCTGCTTCTGTCCATATTTGTTGGTTTTTAGCCTTTAAAAACAACATTTTGACTGCAGTCAGAAACTGTTTGACACGCAGAGGAAAAGTCTCACCTCCTGACTGATACACAATGCTGACATTCAATTAAAAATGGAACAACATCAACAATCTTCAAATAATTCAACCATATCTGCATCAAACAATATAATGACATTTCATAACATTTACATATGTATGTATTTAGGCTCTAACAAATAAATTCAGACTATATCCACCATTAGAGGCAGGACTATACATTATGAAATATATATGTGCTGATGTGTGTTTTACATTCATCTGTGTTTTTACTTCTGACTGAACTTTATTTAGTGATAAAACCATCGAGTGTCTCTGATTCTGACTCTACAGCAGGATGAAAGTAGACGTAGAAATCTGAACCTTTTTCTGCTGAGAAATTCTTCACAAATACCATCGTTTGTGGTGAAAGATGTTTACACACATTTCACCCTGTTTACACTACTTTATTGTGTGCAGCAACCTTTAGAAATGAGGCCCCTGGACATAGGTGAGAAAAACAGGCTTACTGTAGCAATAAATATGAGAGCACAAAAAAATGGCAAATCACAATAGATCAAAGTGGTTGGCCAAAGCGTTTCTACGACGAGTGACTGAAGGATCTAGTGCTGAGTGGAGGATGAGACCAGAGTTCTGTACTGCATAGCTTGATTGCAGGCTACCTGCAAGGTGCTCAGGATGAGCAGCTGCAGGTGATCTTGTTTCTGCTGTAGGTCAGCTGATCCACGCTCAGCCCACACACAGACAGACAGGTAACAGACACTAGGAGGGGAAAACAGCACAAGGGTAGGGAGAGGCACAGCAGATTCCTAAGAAGGAAAGATTGAATCTTTGACAAATCAGACGGAAAACTCAATGGTTGTTGACTGAACACCATGCTGCATAGAAGCAAAAACCGATGACATTTGCAGAGGTCATCTGAGAATGGTATAGGATCTGTGGCATGGGATTCTCTAATCGGCAGAAGGCTGTGAACATGGCTGGTGCTGGAGCCTGTGGCTTAGGAGGAACAGATGGAGAGGCTGTGGAGGCAGTGGGGGTGGGTAGTGAAGACAAGAGAGCATACTGACAGTTTCATCAAGTTATTTGATTTGACAGAGTCTGATTCTGGTCCAAGAGAGTGCAGAGTTCGTGTTGACTGAGCAGGTGTCCTTGATGAGTCAGAGCTTGCTGCTGGTGTGCTCTTTTAATTGAAACTGTGCGGTCAGTGATGGTTGAATCGTTCTGTTTTCCAGTTGACTCCACTGACCCTCTAAAAAAGAAGTGTATAAAACACAGGAGATTAGCTCCATGGTATAACCCTCAAACCAATCCAGTCTAAAGAAAATAACACAAAAACTGGAGAGAAAATGGTGTTGTACTAAACTGGAAGAGTCTCCATTAGCCTGGCTAGACAGCCTTAAAAGCTATAGGAAGGCCCTCAACAATGCCAGAGCAGCCTATTACTCAGCACTAATAGAGGAGAATAAGAACAACCCCAGGTTTGTGTTCAGTACTGTAGCCAGGCTGACAGAGAGTCTATTGAGCCCAGTATTCTTATAAGCCTCAGCAGTAATGACTTCATGAGCTTCTTTAATAATAACATTCTACTTATTACAGACTAAATTCATCACCTCCTGCCTTCAAATGATATCAGTTTACCTTCAAACACAGGAAGGTTAGACACAGCTGTAAGACCGGATGTACACTACCAGTCAAAAATTTGGACACAGTTTCCCATTCAAGTGGATGGGTAACTGTGTCCAAACTATTGACTGGTACTGTATATCTGGACTGCTTCTCTCCCATTGACCTTCAACAACTAACTTCTACTATTTCTTCATCTAAACCAACAACCTGCCTCCTAGACCCCATCCCAACTAAGCTGCTTAAAGATGTTTTACCCTTAGTCAGCACTTCTCTCTTAGATATGATCAATCTGTCATTACTAACAGGCTATGTACCACAGTCCTTTAAACTGGCTGTAATTAAACCTCTTCTTAAAAAGCCTACTCTTGATCCAGAGGTTCTAGCTAACTACAGACCTATATCTAATCTTCCCTTCCTCTCTAAAATTCTAGAGAAAGCAGTTGCTAAACATTTATGGGATTTCCTACATAACAATAGTTTATTTGAGGATTTCCAGTCAGGCTTCAGAGAGCATCATAGCACAGAGACAGCATTGATCAAAGTTACTAACAACCTTCTAATGGCATCAGATGAGGGATTTGTCTCTGTGCTCGTCTTATTATTTCTTAGTGCTGCGTTTGATACCATTGATGATCAGATACTACAAAGACTCCAATATTTAATTGGTATTAAAGGAACTGCATTAAGATGGTTTGAATCCTATTTATTAGATCTCAGTTTGTACTTGTTAATGACAAATCCTCCATGCACAGTAAAAATAATAATGGAGTCCCTCAGGGTTCTGTGCTTGGACCAATATTGTTCACCCTATATATGCTCCCTTTAAGTAATATCATCAGGAAACAGTCTATTAATTTTCATTGTTATGCAGATGCCAATTTTCTGAAACTTAACTCAGACAAAACAGTGCTGGGCCCTAAACATCTCAGAACACACACACACTATCTAATGATATAACCACTATGGAAGACATTACCTTGGCCACCAGCATTACCTTGGCCTCCAGCTCCACCATGAGGAATCTGGGAGTTATGTTTGATCAGGATATGTCCTTTAATTCCCATATAAAACACATTTCTAGGACTGCCTTCTTTCACTTGTTAATATATCAAAAATCATTCTGTCTCAAAAAGATGCAGAAAAATTAATCCATGCATTTGTTTCTTCCAGGCTGGATTATTGTAATTCCCTATAATCAGGCTGTCCAAACAAGTCTCTAAAGACTCTCCAGCTGATCCAGAATGCTGCTGCACATGCCCTGACCAGAACTAGTATCAGAGATCATATCTCTCCTGTATCAGCTTCTCTGCATTGGCTTCCTGTAAAATCCAGAATAGAATTTAAAATCCTTCTCCTCACGTACAAAGCCCTTAATGGTCAGGCACCGACATACCTTCAGGAGCTCGTAGTACCCTACTACCCATCTAGAACATTACGCTCCCTGGATGCAGGGTTACTTGTGATCCCTAGAGTCTCCAAAAGTACAACAGGAGCCAGAGCCTTCAGTTAACAGGCTCCTCTCCTGTGGAACCATCTTCCAGTCTGGGTCCAGGAGGCAGACACCCTCTCTACATTTAAGAGGAGGCTTAAAACTTTCCTTTTTGATAAGGCTTAGAATTAAGGCTGGCTTAGGCTAGTCTTTAGCTATGCTGCTATAGGCCTAGACTGCTGGGGGACTTCCCATGATGCACTGAGCTCCTCTCCCTTCTTCTTTACACACTCATGTCTCATTAATCCATGTTACTAAATTGACATTGTCCCTTGTCCCACAGGTTCCCTTGGATTGTGATTGATCTACTGCTGTTGTTAGGTTATTTTGATAATAATTGGACCCAAATTCAGAACTCAGACACAGAGTCAAAGACGAAAAGTTTGAACAAAATGCATCCCATCCGTAAAAAAGTCATCCCTCTGGGAGACTCGGGACACTCTTGGTGTGAATGTGAGCATGAAAGATTTGTCTTTCTATGTTCGGGCCCTGTGTTGAACTATCAACCTGTCCAGAGTGTGCCCAGCTTCTCACCCAATGTCAGCTGGGATGGGCTCCTGCACCACTACGACCCTGTAAAGATAAGCGGTTGTAGACAATGCATGGATGGATAAAGATGTCATGGCTACTTCCCCAAAAAATTTGTTTTCAGACTCAAGACCACTCACAAAAAATAGCGTGACAAAATGTGGTATGTTGAGATTTATCCTAAAACCAAACCAATTGTTTTCACTCTAAACATGCTACCTGTTTCTCCCTGGTTCCAGTGTGCTAATAATGCCCATACTCCAGCCCTGTACATATAGATATCAATCTTTCCATCTTACTTTCAGAAAGACATTGTTTCAAAATTTACATGTAGACTCAAACAATTACCAATGAACTGTGTCACAAAATATAAAATGGTTGCCCTTATTATGTCAAAGTGACAGCACAGGCTTCCTAGCAACAGGTTTACTGTGTTTACTATAGTTACCTCCATCAAGGAGGTTATGTTTCCATTGGTGTTTGTTTGTTTGCCTGTTATTTAGATGATAAAGAGAAGATGACACTAAACTATTCAACTGATTTCAATGGAATTTGGTGGAAGGGTCGGACATGAGCCAAGGAAGAACTCATAAAATTTTAAAACAGGTCTAGATAAAACAGGGTTCCAGGAATGTTTTTACACTCTCTTTAATATTGTGAGACAGGACATTTTTCAACATTTAGCCTAATTATGACAAAAAATTTATGAACCGGCATCTTCACGTCAATTCAATTCAATTCATTTATTTATATAGCGCCAAATCACAACAAAAGTTATATCAAGGCACTTAACATAAAGAGTAGGTCTAGACCGACTCTTCATTATGGAGAGACCCAACAATCCACCATGAGCAAGCACTTGGCAACAATAGCGACGAAAAACTGCCTTGTTTAAAAAGGCAGAAACATCGAGCAGATCTGAGACTCAAGGTGGGCGGCCCTCTGCCTTGACCGGTTGGGGTGAGAGAGATAGAGAGAGAGAAAGGTTGGAAGAGAGAGAGAGAGAGAGGCGTTGGGAGAGGGAGAGAGGGAAAAGGAGGGGGAGGGATGGAGTCGGGGACAGGGACACAGACATGTTCAACCACAATAATAATAACAGCTATAATAATAGAGAGTCTAGCCTAGAATACTGGATGTGGATAAAAAATATTCAAAAATAATAAATGACATAGATAAAAAAAATTATCATTCTGTGTCAAATCATAGATTGTTGTTCAAAATGAATGCTATTTGACATTTTAAAAAGATTTTAAAAAAGGATTTTGAGAATTGCATAGTTTTTTGGCCCCTGGGAATTTGTCCTTTTCACCCTAAATATGTTCCATGGGAATCCATTCTTAGGTTTTAATATCTTTAGAAATATTAGTAATTAATTAATTATATTTTCATCTTGTTAATATTGTTTATATTGCATGTTTACTCATTTATTATTTAGTCTTTATTGTATTTATGCTTCTTTCAATTTTGGCTGTCCACTTTGCTGCTGCAATACTGCAAATTTCCCCGTTGTGGGATGAATTTATTTATTTTATTTTTATTTTACCTTTATTTTACCAGGAAAATCAATTGAGAACAGCTTCTCATTTACAATGATGACCTGGCAAGAGGCCCCAGCAGAAATAAAAAAAATAAAAAAAATTTTTTTAAAAGCATGAATCCAAGACACACATCCAATGAGGTAGAGACAATGAAGTTAAAAACAGCCTAAATAACTACTAGCAATATATAGAGAGAGGAGAAGGGGAATTAACATGTACAACTGTCAACTAGGGACTGTTGCAGTTTCTGCTTAAAGATATGGAATGATGGAAGAGCTGAAAGTTTAAGGGAGTTTTGGAGAGAGTTCCAGGCATTTGCTGCTGCAAAACTAAAGGAATTCTGGCCAAAGACAGTGCGGGCCTTGGGGAATAGACAGAGTAATGAGATCACTGGACCTCAGGTGGTAGTTGTTATGGGAAAGGTGCAGGAGGCTGGAAAGGTATTGAGGTGTCTTCCCTAGTAGAGTCTTGTGGATTAGTAGAAGCCAATGATGAAGTCGCATGGTGTGGAGGGAGGGCCAGCCTATCAGTTTATACAGTTCACAATGGTGGGTGGAAAAAGGTGCGCCAGTGGCAAAACAGATGGCTGAGTGGTGGAGAACACCAAGCCTGTTAAGGGCACACTTGGAAGCCATTTTATAGATGACATCACCATAATCAAACATAGGGAGTATGGTCATCTTCACCAGAGTATGTTTGGCAGAGTGTGTGAAAGAAGCCTTGTTATGGTAAAGGAACCCCAGTCTGGCCTTAACTTTGGCCTGCAGGTTATTGATGTGAGAAGTGAAATAAAGTGAGGAGTCCAGCCAGAGACCAAGGTACTTGCAGGAGCTGACAAACTCTAGTTCTGAGCCGTCAGCACAGGTGATCTTGTGGGGGAAGGTCACCTGTGCTCAGAACTGGAGTTTGTCCGCTATGAATGAAGGATTATTTTATATTATACTGTCTTTATACAATACAATAATGTAATACAATAAAACATACAATACTATGATATAATAATAATACAATACTTGAATAAAATAATACAAATACTACATACAATACTATATTATAATACAATAATACAATACTATATACAAAGCTGCAATTACATTGCAGAAAATGCATTTGTTGATGAAAATACTGAAAACTGAAAGAAATAAAGTGGACATCCAGGCTGGTTTTCTAATATTTTGAGTTTCCATGCATCAATTTGAACGATAAATACAGAAATACAGTGTAGTCATATGTAAACATAAAACAGTTCTGCTCTAGAACAACTAGGAAAGAGTCACAGAAAATTCGGGTCTTGTGAAGAACAAAAAAGCTCTAAAAACTTTTTAAAAGATTATTAAAAAAAACTATAAAAATTTCTAAAAGAGTTTGATTTGATTTTAAAAGACTCCCATTTTATTTCAAATGTTCTATTTTAATGTATGTTACTTCATTTCCTGTGGCTCTTCAATGTTCTAATTTTATTTATCTGTGGTTAATAAAGTTTCATTTTAACAAACGTCTCTATCTATAGAAACATGAGCCTACACTGGCCTCATGTGGACACTGTAAGAAAGTACAACGATAAACAGAAAACTAGTAGTAAACACCTACTGGTTAATCAGTTCCCCTCATGAAAGTCAGATTACCAGCAAATTGTGTGTAAGTTTTACTTTTTGATCTTCAAAATACAAGTTTTTGTAAAAGACATATTTAACAAAGACCGTAATTTGTAATCGTGACAAAGTGTTATACTTATGTACACAAATGATTGCTGCTTCCCTGTTGTAATACAAAGCTTGCATACTTTTTAAAACACTGAATTTCATTATTTGACAGGAAGTTGCGTATTAAATGGTTCCAATGACATTTTGTTAACATACGTGCGCGTTTTATTCAAGTGGTTCATATAATGATAGCTTGTTCAAACAAGTAAATGCTGCTTGGATTTAAGTTAGAAGTTAAAATATTAAGTTTATGAAGACGCAACAGCTTGAGATTCTATTTTCTTCCGTTTCCAGAATACATAAAGTAACGGATTTCCTGTGAAAGAAAGCTGTTTTATTTTATTATGAAAAAGACGATGGGAATAGACAATCACAATGGCGGAACTACATTACCCAGATTTACTTCAAACGGAAATGTACCATTTTTCCCGCAAAGGGGAGGGGGGTTTTTTCATTGGTGGAACGTCATGGCAGGAAACACATGATAACATATGATTGGCCAGTGCACTCCATTCTGTTGCCCGGATAAAGATTTTCTATATAACGGACAAACGAAATCGCGGGTTGTAGTTTAAACCCACAGCCGGTATTCGTCGATCAAAAACTCTGTTTTGTGCTACGGTGTCCGAAACCATTTTGGATTTTAAATATGGTAAGTGTTTCGTGTTATTCGAACGACAAATCATGTATGATCGTGTTCTGTTGGCATTCAGTGTTAACAGTCGCCAATACATTTCAGTGAATAGCTAACTCTTCGCTACTAACGTTAGCTGTTGTATTAGCTTAGCATGCTAGTCGCCTGCATTGAGTAAGCAATAGAAACAATGCTAAAATGGGCGGTAAAACTGGTCACCATCAGTCAGCGCTACTACATGATTGAATACGACTTGGTGGTTGTAATGCTACAAGTGTTTGTCTCCTAGGCTGGTGGTAAGGCGGGTAAAGACTCCGGGAAGACCAAGACGAAAGCTATTTCGCGCTCTCAGAGAGCAGGGCTGCAGGTTTGTCCATTGACGGTCATTCATTTTCTCGCCCATGCTAACAAAGGCTAACTTTAACAAGCAAGACATTATTCATCTGGCGGCCGTCTCCCACCGACAGGCCACTGAACTGTTTATGTACCTAACGTCTGCTCTCTCTCATCGCTGCAGTTCCCGGTGGGTCGTATTCACAGACACCTCAAGTCTAGAACCACCAGCCACGGCAGAGTGGGAGCCACTGCAGCAGTTTACAGCGCCGCGATCCTCGAATACCTCACGGCCGAGGTAACGTTAGCACGTATCTTCCACGTAAATATCGGCCCACCACAGCTCCTGTATTCATCCCAGTGTATCTAATGCCTGGACTTCTTTCAGGTTCTGGAGTTAGCAGGAAATGCGTCAAAGGATCTGAAAGTGAAGCGTATAACACCACGTCACTTACAGCTGGCCATTAGAGGAGATGAAGAGCTGGATTCACTCATCAAGGCAACTATTGCTGGTGGAGGTAAAGAAACAGTCCTACACCTGGGTGACACTGAAAAGTCATTATTTTTGTGTGTATGTGTGAAGGTTTCCACACCTTTACCTGAATAAGGTGTGGTACTGGGTGTGTGTGTGCAACTGAGTGCATAAGTCAAAGTAATCAATAAATGACTTGTCTGCATCCCTCAACATCCAGCTCTGTCATGAAGACATGGAGCTGATGTTACGATCATTAAAACTTGGAGATGTTTTATTTTAGCTATTTTCCCTCCTCATCAATTCCAGAGAATGTGAAGGTGACTGGGGTCTGAGTTGACCTGATGCCATAGTTTGTAAAACATCCTATCAATACATTAATCAATGCCAGGCTAGCTCTAATTATAGATTTTTTTTTTTTACCTGTGTAATTAAAAAAGGCTGTCTTTTAATGTTGTTCACATTAGCTACCGCACTCAGGCGCTTTGTGTCTGCCTGCTTGAATACTTAAAATCTCTCCTGTTTTCAGGTGTGATCCCTCACATCCACAAGTCCCTGATTGGAAAGAAGGGCCAGCAGAAGACCGTATAACCTGAAGAAGTCTGCATCAGCTGGTTAAATGTCTTAGATTAGAACACCTTTAGGGATCATTTGTATTGAGCTTGCATTTACTCACCAGGGGTATTTTTAAAAGTGGCTTCAGAGAAGCTCATTTTGTTTTTTTGTTTGGTTTTTTTCGGGTGCTGCAGTTTTTCTGTTGAGACTTGTTTTTGTGGCGTTCCCATGTTTAAAGTGGTGTTTTAATAAAGCTCTTATTGGGCATTTGCTGTTTGTTCTAGAAGTTCTTGCATTTTCATAGCTTCTGTTGTGATTTCTACTCTATTCGGTTCACTACTCAATGGATGGTGTACAACTGTTTTACTTTAGTGGTCTAAATCCTCATTCAAAGTAAAGGATGTCCACAGCTTGCATATGGAGGGAGTCATGGCAGGCTGAGAGCCAGCTTAAGCATGTATACCATCAGTGTCAGCCTCATGTGCGGTCATGATTGAAAGGCATGTTTTGAGTGAACTGATGAAATGTGGTCATCTTGGGATTCCTGAATAAAGACTGGACTGGTACAGTCAGAACATTGGTATATTGTCTGGCTTATTGTATGACGTCTGAGTAAAGATCTGAAGGATGAAAAGCTTTTTAAGAATCATTTTCAACCATATTAGACTTTGTGCTTAGATGTTATACTGGAGGTGAAAGTCAGGCTGAATCTGGATATTTGGGTAATTTTAAGACTAAACAATATGATAGTGACTATGATTTATTTATCATTGAGAAGATGTTTAAAAGGGTATACAGACCACAATCTAACGCTATAAATTCATGTCTCAATAATGAACTTCCTCAACCTTTTTTAACAGATGACCACTAGGTGGTGCTATAACACCACAAACATGTATGAAGAGTAGGGCATGGCCTCACATCTGAGATGTTCATTCAAAGCTAATTTTTCCATTTTATTCCAGTTATTAGACGGATGATGGAGCTGTGGGTGTGTCCTGGCAGATTTATGGGGATGAAACATCTCCAACACATCCACCTGACTTTAGTTGGCTTTTGTGGCAAACCAGGAGCTGCCTTTCAAACACTGACTCATGTTTTAGGTAAATGGAAAGAGGAAGTAAAAGATTCTGTGAAGAAAAGCATAAGAAGTTTTTCATGGGTAGACATGCTGCTAGTGCAGTGTGGTGGTGGTTAGTACACAGACTCACAGTAAGAAGGTTCAGGGTTCCAATCCTTTCTGTGGAGTCTATGTTCTCCCCCCCAGAGATGAATAGGACGTGGAGCGGGGCTGAAGTCCTCCAACCATAAACCCACTGGCTCTCACTGTGACACTTCTGTTTGGGTAAACCAAGCTGTACGTATTAATTATAATTAGGAAACTTTAGACAAGTTGCAGAGAGGTTTTTTTTTTCTTTTTAAACAAAAAACTAATTAGCTCTTTCCCTCTGCTTATGTGTCTATGCTAAGCTAGGCTAACCAGGTCTTGATTCTAACACACACGAGTGATTTTGGTCTTTTCATTTGACAAAGCAGACAGAAAGCAAATTAATGCATTTCCCAAAATGTTGAACTGTTCCTTTAAGACTGTGGCTGTTATTCACCTGATTATTTCATGTTTTTTTTTAACTTTTTAATCTGTGCATTGTAAATCTTCAAAATCTTTACGACAAATGGGAAGAAAATGGCGAATCTCCTGTGACCTGTGCATCGGCACTCGTGCGTAAACAATTTTTTGTGCTCACCATGGGAGTGAAATCAGACGAGATATTTAAAACAATCAGAGACAGTTTTCTGTGGGACACAGCGTTGGCTCACACGTTGCACCAGAGCTGGTCTTACTGGCCCGTCCAAACTGATCCAACATGCAGAGAGGCTGAAGGCCTGAACGGGACAAATGACTCCAGACACCGCCTGAGTGAGAGGGATGATCCGTCAACTGATCCCATGTGTAACAGAACCAAACTCCCAACGGATGAAAACTGAATGGATTTATTCATGTAGTATTTAATGCCCATTAACTCATTACAGACTCCTGAACAATGTGTAAACTAATGCATAACTGAAGTATTTCAGTCATCATATATTTATTTTATTACTGAGTTGTATCTTTTTTTACTTCTGTTTGGTAGAGCTTTGCACCTGATTGTTTTCCTCTAAACTGTTGTGGGTGAAGTATGTAAGTAAGTAAAAATGCCCGTTTCAACACGGATCTAAAGCCTCTCCAAACATCTAATGAACTTCAAAATTTGGTTGGATGATCTTTAACCTTTAACGAGCATATCTGTCTGCTCGGCTATTGATGATTTGTTTTGTAGGCCTGGTGTAAAGCAGAGTGCTAATGAGGCTTCACCCCAGCTCCATGCAAGCAGGGCACCATTAAGTTAATTTAAGGTAGACTGAGGGGGCTCCTCTTAATTAGCTTCTAATTTAAGTGCAGGAAATGAAACAGCAGCGTTAACCTATCTGCCTCCAGGCTGGACCCTCTCTCTGGAAACCATTACCAAATCTGGTTTCACTGGATGGATTTAATCTGCATTGGGTTTTACAGACCTCATTACAGTATGTAATCACAGCTAAATGTCTAATAGTGACGTTATATTCAATTAAATTCAAGTCAATTCAATTTTATTTATATAGCACCAAATCACAACAGAAGTTATCTCAACACACTTTCCAAACAGAGCAGGTTTAGACCGACTCTTTATTCTACAGAGACCCAACAATCCTCCGTGAGAAGAACATGGAGACAGTGGAGAGAAAAACTGACTTTAACAGGAAGAAACCTGGAGCAGATCTCATGATCCACAGGAACGAGAACAGCACAAAGTCATGTATCCTCAGACATTTGTTGCAGGAGTTCAGGGTTCTAACCCTAACCCTAACCCCCCGGGGAGTCCCGACCCCTGCTATGTTGAAAACAGATTTGTTTTGCTTGGATAGCAACAAACTTTACATTAGCATTTTCAAGCAATGGCTGCACTCAGAGCAGTTTGTCACAATGTAAAATGACCTCTATGGTATTGTTTTTAGGCCATTACTATTTTCAGAGACATTTTACTGTTGTGTAGGTTCTTGGATCTTATTTAAACGATTTAACACCTATGTCTACCTCCCTCTGGCTAATTAATGCACCCACAATCTGTGCTCATAGTAAAGCACAAGACGTAAGGGGTTTGTTTAGTCCCTTAATTATTCATAGGTGTGTCCCATCAACAACTTCATCTGACTGCATAAGAGCAAAGTCAGGAGCAGGTGGCTAAAATAATCCACCATTAATGAGGAACATATTGATGACATCACCTACAGCAATCCCCCAGCAGCAGAAACCAGAAGTGTGTCTCCGCCGTCTGTGACATTTACCCACAATGCACAGCAGCTTAACTTCATTAATGATTTAAATCTCAGACACAGGAAGTTAATGAGTAGCAGCAGCTTTCAGACATGCAGCAAAATGGTTTAGGTCCACCACCATGACCCAAACAGATGTGTTGGATGTACAGTATGTTGTATGTCATATGAGAGGAGACTTCCTGTCTCAACTAGTTTACAGGTGTAACCTGGTTAATAGATATTCTATCAGATATTACAGGTAAAATGTTGGAGCTGTTTGATCAGCACTGACAAGAACAAAACTATTTTGTAGAAGTCATAATTTCTTATTTCAAATATTTGATCATTTTCATCTCTTCATATATAATAGAACAGAACTGTTTGTATCATTGGATCCATCTGATAACATGAGATTAATTATTTTGTTTTAAAAATTATTTACTAGTTGTTGTTTTTTATAAGCCATTTAATTCCACAAGCATGAAGACAATTTCTTTTATTTTAGCTGCTCTTTTTTGCAGGGCATCCAAATCCTACTACACAATTTCATGAAATTTGGTTTAGTAATCCTGCTGACCAACCGACCAGTCAACCAAATGACCAACTGATCCACCGACCGATCAACCGACACACCGAAGGAAAGACTGACTGATCGACCAACCAACCAGTCAACCAAGGGTTTCTTTTAGTAAGAAGTGAATTATGCATCAGAACGATGCATCTGTTTTATAAAGTTCTGTCCACACTCTTATGCTGGTCATAAGTCCATGATTTCCTGTCACATGTCATAAGATGCCTGAAGAGCAGCTGCTTTATTTTTGGCCTCAGCACACACAAGGTTCCCAGCATGAATAGAGTGCAGTGAGCGACTGTAAAAGCTCGTCAGCTCAAAAACAAAGCAGATATAATGTTGGAACAGTCAGAGAGAAAAAGAGGTGGCTGTTGGGAACAAGAAAGAGTGTTTTTTTTCCACTCTTCACACTCGGGTCCATCTGGTGGCAGGTGGTTCAGAGCATCTGAATAGGCAGCGGTCCAGACTCTCCTGCTTGCCCATCACACATGGCTAACTTATCAGAACAGACACAATGAAAGCAGCAGCGACACTCACCGCTCAGTAGTCTCTGTCAGGGAAGGGACTTTGATTCACGGACGCCTTCAGCACATTGGTCGACATTTTCCCCCGTTTTCCCCTCCTTTCCTCTTGGCTTCTGTGGCGGCTTGGCATTGTCTGTTGGTGTGTGTGTGTGTGTGTGTGTGTGTGTGTTCACACAGACGGGGTGGGCTGGCAGAGGTCATGGTTCGCCGACCCGCCTAGATCCATCAAGAGGAACAAAGCAGGGGGAGAAGGAGCAGTGCCAAGCCCCCTGTAATCAAAGACCAGGTTTGGGATTGGGATTTGCTCCAAAAGGCCGGATTCCTTTATGTGGATGCTGGGGGTCTCTGGGAGCCAAATCCAGCACAGCGTCTGAGGACGGGGCCGGTTGAGAGCGCTAGCCGAAGCCCCTACGTGCAGCATCCCTCCTCGTTCCTCCCCTCTGAAGTCTGCTTGCTTTTTTTCTTTACATAACTGGATCTGATATTTGAAAGGCTGATTTGTATGAGGGGGTCGAGGGAGGAAGCACCACCACCCAGAATTCCACAGGGGAGCTGACAGGAAGGTCAACACGATTGGCCACAGGGGGAAACGAGGGACACAAGCAACCCAAAAGCAGATGATAAGTATCTTTGAATCATTGGAGTTCTGTGTAAATTTGATGACAATGGCAGAGTGGTCAGGGGGCTAGAATCCGTCTGCAAACAGAGAGTGTACATGCTTTGGTGGTCTTTATTTAGCTGTGAGCCTCCCTGCCGGATGAAACAGCAATAGGCTGCAAAGGCAAACATGAATGCTTCAGAGGACGTACATGAGCTGGAGCCTCCAGTCTCAGTGTTTTTCACTCCAGAGGATAAACGTGCTTCATCTGATTTAAACTGCAGCAGATGTATTCATTTTTTCCACAAGTGAACTAATGTTTATGATCATGTTGCACTGCAACCATTGGGTACTGACCCTCAGGTGGTGCAAGATCAAATCCCAACATAGTCCTGCTTGGTTCACAGTGAATTCTTCTGAGACTGTCTTTGGAATCAGAAATCATCATGTCACCAAGTGATAATGGCTGTAGTATGTGTACGTAGGTCTTGGATAATCAGTGCATCAACCTGCCTGAAGCATTCAGTCGATCATAGTATCTTGTTAAATAGACTCTGCTCTTGTTATAGCTGGTTGGTTCTTGGACCCAAAGAGTAGACTCAGAGACCAGACTGACCTAAGAAGGGAATTTATTGTAGGCAGGTTGAAGAGGGTTGGCAAGCAGAAGTGAGTTCTGGTATGGGACTGTCCGGCTGAGGCTTGAGTATCTGTGAACTGAGCTTGACGGGGCTTGGGTGTCTAGGACAGGATCTTGCTGGCTAGTTCAGGGATCCTGAACACCTGGAGATGCAGGATAACATGAGGAAAAACACTAGGAAAATTTTGCATTAGGAAATCAACTGATTAACAGCTGATGGATGCAGGTGATGAAATAATCCATCATTGATGAGGAAAATATTGATGACATCACCTGCAGTGATCCCCCAGCAGCAGAAACCAGAAGTGTGTCTCCACTGTCTGTGACATTTACCTACAATGCACAGCAGCTTAACTTCATTAATGATTTAAATCTCAGACACGCCGACAGGATCTACTGTTAATGAATGTTCTGTGTTCTTCTACACATCCTAAAGGTCCCACACAGTCCAGGTTCATACAGTGAAACGGTCCGGGTTCATACAGTGAAACGGTCCGGGTTCATATAGTGAAACGGTCCGGGTTCACACTGTGAAACGGTCCGGGTTCATACGGTGAAACGGTCCGGGTTCACACGGTGAAACGGTCCGGGTTCACACGGTGAAACGGTCCGGGTTCACACGGTGAAACGGTCCGGGTTCACACGGTGAAACAGTTTGGATTAGAACAGACGTCCTCCTTATAAATCCTGAGGCAGCACTAGAGGTGACGTCAAATGTCAATGAGGGTGGAGTCTTTAAATCAGAGACTATCATTGGTTCAGGTGGATGGATGATTGGCTGGTTTGTTTGTTGGTTTTTTTGATTGTTGGCACGATTACACAAAATTTACTGGACGGATTTCCACAAAGCCTGGTGAAGAATGGTGCATGGGACAGGAAAAGAACCCATCACATTTTGGAGTGGGTCAGGATAAAGCTCATTGTGTGATAGGATGTTTTTAATGTTTATGTAAAAACTACTTATGTTATGGAGGGGCGGGGCATGGACCAGACGTGTAGGGTTGTACGGCTGTGGTGAAGGACTGTATGAAGTCCACAGGGTGCCACTCTCATTTGTCACTGGTTTAAAATGTGAAGCATGTACTTTAAAGAATTTTGAGATCTTGGATAAGCAGCTTGAAGACACTGAAGATATAATCTGAAATCTGCAGACATTTGTTAGGATGACATCTCCATCATGTGTCCCAGGAAGCAGCACCTGCCTCTGTGTAGAAAAAATGTGGTGTTCGAAAGTGTAGAAGGTGTTTTTGTCGGGGCTGCGTGCCTTCAGACAGGCAGTGGGGTGAGATGAGGGAGGAAGGAGAGACTTTTCATCAACCTTGAGCTTTAATGACTTGGTGGAGGTGCTTTTTGACCGCCGTCTCTGCTCGGCTGGAGGCAGCCTTCCTCCTCGGGCTTGGCCTCGTGCCAGGGTGACAATCAATGTCTGTGTCTCTTCTGTGGGAGATTATTTCGAAAGGTCTCCCCCTTTTATTGAAGGAAATGGTATTTGGAAGCTCAGACAGGATGTCCTGCTGACTGGCCTGGACTGTGAACCATTCCCCCCCCCCCCAGGCTCCATTCTTTCTCTGTACTCCCCCCACGTCCATTCTCTCAGAGGAAAATAGCTTAAATTAATCCAAGGGTCTAAGCGCCACTTCTCTTTTTCTTGTCTCCATTTGGAAAAGCAGTGCAATCGTTCACAAATGAAAGTTTCCTGCTTGTACAGAAGCCTGTAGAAGGTCCTCTGTCTGACCCTCTGCAGCTAAACATCTAGCTGAGGTCATTATTATTGGCACAGACACCTTAAAACATTTTGCCTCTCTGTCCCAGAATGTAACTCGGAATTGCTCAAATCTGGGTCTGATCTTTGATACCAACCTCAGCCTGAACAAACATATCTTCCAGTTTTTTGTCCAGTAGAAACTGATACATGCTTTTATTTTCTCTCCACTCTCTATACACATATCTAAGCTTGTCCAGGATGCAGCAGCTAAAACCAAAATAAGACAAAGGACAGCACATTACTCCCATTTTTCATCTCCAGCCTTTTGAAATAATACATATGTGGTTAGACTTGAATCTACCTGAAAAGGAAGACCACAACATTTCATTTGAAAATGTCAAGTTCACATCTGGATCAGACCTCCAGTCTGAAACCCCTTTTATTTTGAAAGTACAGCATTTATCTAAACCAGCCCCATCATTGGCTGGCCAGGCCTGGAGCTGGACCCTCTCAAAAACTGCAGGATTAAGAAGTGTTTCTGTAAGGCTTGGGTGGTATCTACACATTTTTTATACTATTTGTGTGAAAAAAGTCATCAGAAGTCGTCATCACGTCTGACACCACGCCGAGTTTAAGGTGCCTAATTTGAGAAGGTTTGGGTTTTACTGTGTTTGGAACCAAATAAGCTTATTTCCCTGTCAATTGAAGTTTGCATCACCTGTCACACATTTTATACACTTTGTATGGTGGACCGATGAATTGGTTCAGCCGATTACATGATGCTGATTGTATGTTTTATTGGTGTCTGTGGATCTCTGCTCTGATAGGCTGCATCCAGATTTAATCTGATCATTTCCAAAGTTATTAATGACTTCATGTTGGATGTTCATTGATCCAGATCACTTTATAGATTAAATGTCCAGCTCAACACTAAAAGTTAAAGATTGATTGGTGAAACTGGTTGATGAATCGATGATGGCGAGTTACAGAGGAGCAATAAGCTAATGCTAACTGCCTGAACATCACCGGGCTTGACAGGTATTTCATGTTAATGGAATGTTAGTATTTGTCAGTTGTTCAGACCTGGTTTTCATCTGTCCTGATGGAACAGTGATTAAACAGCTGCTGAATGTTGGCAGTAAAACACAGAGTAGATCCAGAGACACTGAGACAGACTCTCTCTAGGGACAGAAACAACTTCACAAGATTTAAAAGGAGGAACCAATTTATTAAAGTTTATCCTGAATCAAAAACTCCCAGATCTGTGTGATGTTTAATGGAGTCTGGTGAAACTCTGCTCACTGGTTCAGTGGTGAAATCAGGTCAACAGTGTGTTCATATCATCTGCTGCTTACCTGGGCAGGTAACAAATATGTTATTCCCTCCAGTGAAGCAGCTGTAAAGCAGACAGGATGGATGATGATCCCAGGTCTGAACAGGCTCTGTCCTCTGCAGAAGAATCACCTGGATGCAGTATCTATGAGTTCATACAACCCTGATTCCAAATGTGTGACTAAAACAATGATCATTTCCTTTTTGACATTCAGTCCAACTGAAAATGGAACATAGCTAAAGTTTTACCTCATCAGCTTCAGTGATTTTTGTAAATGTTTACTGTGAATTTTGTGCAGTAGCACATCTCTAAAAAGTTGGACAGGAGCAACAAAAAAATGGGAAAGTTGTGAATATTCAGAAACACCTGATTGGTCCATTCCACAGGTGAGGAGGTTCACTGGTAACAGGTGATAGGATCATGATTGAGAATGACAGCATCAACGTGGAACAACTTTTTAGAAATGTTTTGCATACTTTAAGTTCAGAATGAGACTATATTTATAAACACAAAGTTTATCAGTTTGAACATCAACTATCTTTGGACTGTATCCAATCACATTTAGGTTCAAAAGGATGTACAAATCATTGCATTCTGTTTTTATTGACATTTTACAAAACGCCCAAACCTTTTTGGGTTGTAGGAGGAGCGTCTGTACTTTTAACTAGTACCTGGATACCAGCAAGCCTACTGGTGAAAGTAGTTTTCTGCACAATGTAAGCTGCACATTTACAAAATAGACATTTTCCAACAGAGTAGCACACATGTATTATGTTTGCTATGGATTGTAATATAAACATCACTTTCACTCCTGCTGTGGTTCAGTTTGGCTCCCATTGAGTTTATTCATCTGACTTCACTCACCAACAGACTGGCTGTTGGAGAAACAACCACAGCTTCAGCTCTCTCTCTCTCTCTCTCACTCACACACACACACACACACACACACACACACACACACACACACACACACACACACACACACACACACACACACACACACACACACACACGCACACGCACACGCACACGCACACACACACCTGCAAATTAAATTCAATAAATAAGACTTACAATGCTGTAAGGCCGTGTAGACCATGCATTTGTCACAATGAACAACAGATCAATAAACACAGATGTAACTATAAACTTTCATTAAGAGCAACAAGGTGGCCACGCCCCACTTCTTCTTCCCAACAGGTCAAAGTGAAGGTTTCAAGGCTTTCTGGGTGATCTCCTGATCGACAGGGCTCATCCCCACCACACCTGGCTCTGGGTTCTGTACCGGACCGTCTCTTCATTCAGTGAGCCCAGTCCAACCAGCAGGCTGGACACGTAGCAACTGGACCAAGCCTCAATGGGGATTTTGCATTGCATCAAAAGATGGAGTTTATTCAAGAGAAATCAAAAGTCTGCATGGAGAAAGATCCAGCAGCCTGCTGCTCAGAGCCTCAGGACAGGCCAGAGGTTTCCAGGTAACTCTGGAGCTTTCTGACTGTGCTTCTGTCCAGGGAACAAAGGTCGAAGTCAAAAGTAGTGTTTGTGATGTGGAAATGTCCTGTCTCTTCAATGAGGTTCACGATCTGGAGGAACAGAGTAGAACAGGTAAGCACATCTAGCTTTATTCACATCGGTCATAAACATTCACTGGATTCAGTTTATATATGAAACCAAAATGTCAGAAAGGAAACGACATCAATCAACAACTTCAGCATCCATACTACTGAGTAGGGTCAGGTATCCACAGGTAACACTGAGTACCTCTTCATGCTAACCAGTCAGAGCATCTGAGATGACAGACAGCAACGCTAATAATGTTAGCATGACGTCAACCTTCCCTGAATAACCAAAGCACTGGTTGGATCAGTTGTTGTTGAGATAACTGGACTTTTTTCACTGTCTTGGATGACGTTAGCTTAGCATTTTTACTAGCGTTAGCCTCAACACACAGCCAGCCATTGATCTGAGCCAGAGTCTGAACTTCCTTAGCAACATGCTAATTAGTAGCTAAACCAGTCTGAGATTTTTAGTATGTCTGAAACCTGAGTATGAAACCAACAGTACATGAACTGTGTACTATTTACAGGAAATATTACAGTATTCAATCACTGGTAGTGACAACAACAACATGACAGACAGGTGGTGGAGCTGTTTCTTCTTCTCCTCTGGATAAGACAGACTAGGTGCTACTATGGTGTACTGCTGCCCTCTACTGGTTATTATTGATGATCCTAAAATCAGACTAACAAAACAACAACCAACTTTAAAGAGACTTTTTTCGGACTGAAATGATATGTTTGTGACGACAGAGTAAATACTGATACAGGTACAGTTGGGTACGACACCATCATCGGTTCAGTAATGAATGCTAGCCAACCTCATGTCCTCTTGATGTCCAGATGTTATTGGCTGTTGGTGGGTTAAAGAAAGGGGAACAAGAATAACAGCAGTGATGTTTTGGTGTCAGTCATTTGCTGCTAAGGGATCCATGTAGGAAGTATTAACTCTCATGTGATGCTAGCAGCGGGAGAATTAACCGTCTTAGCACTGTTTGCTAAATTTACCTTACAAAATAAAAGAGATGACATGTTTAAGTGTTTCTTGTTGGTCTGAAACACTGATTGGGTGAAATAGATCATTATTTATTGTCTCATTAATGTCAGACGTGTCAAGAAAACACAGGGCTGATTATTGTACTGCAGTTCAAACACAGGGACTATGTAGTTCAACAGAAACCTGGCTTTATGAGCAGAGAGAGGATAGGAGTGTGTGTGAGCACGTTTGATTGGGTAACGTGGGGTAGAAGTGTTTTGCCAGTGATGGGGTTGGGAGCCTGGGGGACAACAGGAAACACTGTCCCACATAGCTTGCTGTAGGGAAAGTTGTGAATATTGTGGGAAAAAAGTGTTTGCTTGATGTGAATCAGATGCCCAGGCTTCACCATCTCATTCCACTCTGGCCCTGTGTTCGCTGGGTTTTCAGGGCTGTTTAGGGTCCAATTCAATTGGAAACAGCTACCACTACTGGCATGTTCCACAGTCTGAAGACCAGCTGCAGTACAGTCACACTATATGTGGTCTCCACTGGTGTGTATGAGAGGCTGAGTTAATCATTTCCATCTCTTGCAACGGGAAGTGGAGCCAGTAGGTGAACTCCACTAGATTAGCCTGATTACGGTGCCAGTTAAAGCTGTGCACTGGTGCTGCTGGTTTGGACAGGATTTCTTCTTTTCTTAGAGTTGGACATCTTGCGAGGAGAGTGAGGCGGAACTTGGCAGCTGCAGCTGGGAAGATCCACCAATCCGGTCATATGATAGGCCCCGAGAATATAAACAAGAAACAGGCAATCTCTTAGGTGGAGGGAGGTTAACCAAATAATTCATTGCTTCCAGATGAAGCTGCAGATTGCAGAGGATCTGGAACAGATCCCAGTTCCTCCTCTAATCCAGCGGAACAACAAAGCTGACCACCAGCTCTTCCATTTACTGATATCATACTGAGAACAGCCAAAACTGGGGGAAGCCCACCAATAGTTTATTTTCATGTGGAACAGTTCAGAGTTTTAATGATAATGCTGGAATGAAAACATCATTATCAAAGTCCAAACCTTGACTATATTAAATGTTTTCTGATTAGAATGAAACTAGTAAAAAAAGCATCTTTCATACATGGTTCCCTTTCAGGAACCAGCAGTAATGTTCAACCTCCACACATGCAGCTGCATGTAGGACCATAAGCAGCTCTTCATTAGTCGCCTCATGCAGCAGTGGTGGGCACGATGCCAGGCCTGTGATCTACACATCCATACTTCTGTTAGGGAGGAGGAGATGTTCCTCCAGCCCATTCTGTGTCCTCGTCTCTGCAGAGTTACTGCCTCCTTTTGCAACACAGATACCGATCCCTGATATTTCAGGGATACACTGTGTGTAAAAAGGGCTTAAAGTCTTAATAACTTACATTGACTGACTCACTTTTAAACTTTCTAACAGCTTCCTGACGTGTCGTCATTTTCTTCCTGCAGGTTAATGCCCTTTGGTTACCAGTAGGTACTGGTCTCACTACTTTTAAAGGTAATCAATCCATTGGTGCCACATTTTGGTACCTGAGAGCAAAGTCACTTAGTGAGACAGTAACTTAGGATAGAAAGAAAGGGAGTGAGAGAGACTGTCACCCCCGTAAGTGTGTCAAAACTTTTCAAAACCCAACACAGACAAAGCTCTGTATCATCTGCAAAATACACAGTGATGATGTCACAGTTCCAACAGGAGTTCCTCTAATTGGAGAGCAGCCATGAGTAATACAACAGTGAGTTTCCTACTGTGGCCTGTCCAAGCATCAGGTGTGCGACCAATCAGAGATTCTAGACGACCGGGTATCATACTTACCTGTTGCAGTACATGACCTTCTCTTAGTGTCATCAGTCTTTTATGTAGCTCCACCAGCTCATCCAGATAAGCCTGGGAAACAGCAACATGTTAGCTTTATGGCAGGACACACACACACACACACACACACACACACACACACACACACACACACACACACACACACACACACACACACACACACACACACACTGGAGCAGGTCAGACTGGGCAGGACTGGAGCAGGTGCTTCTTTTGTGATGTTTCATTGGTCTGACAGTGTCACGTCTTTTCTTTTTTTTAGACTGCATTACAGTGAAATATTTAAACCAAGGACTCTGAACACAGCATGTGTTTGTCTCCATTATTCTCCATTAGTATTTTTCCTTTACTATTGTGACCCAATCATCGACCTCTTCCTCCTCCTGGGTCCTCCTCCTGGACCCAACCATCTTCCAGTCTGGGTCCAGGAGGCAGACACCCTCTCTACATTTAAGAGGAGGCTTACAACTTTCCTTTTTGATAAAGCTTAGAATTAAGGCTGGCTTAGGCTAGTCTTTAGCTATGCTGCTATAGTCCTAGACTGCTGGGGGACTTCCCATAATGCACTGAGCTCCTCTCTCTTATTCTTTACACACTCATGTCTCATTAATTCATGTTACTAACTTGACTTCTTCTCCGGAGTCTTTGTACTTTCTCATCCTGCAGGTCACCATGGACCAATCTACTTCTGGGACCATGGTTGATACCCATCATCATCATCATCACATTCATTATTATTATTATTACTCTTACTATTGCTATCGACATTAGTATCAATATTATCATTATTATCAGTGTTGTTATTGTAGTAGTTATTATAAATACTACAAACTATAATCCCTCTATTATAACAGCTGTTATTGTTATTGTGGTTGAACATGTCTGTGTCCCTGTCCCCCACTCCTCTCTCCCTCCCCTTCCCCCTCTTTCTACGCCTCTCTCTCTCTCTCCCAACCTTTCTCTCTCTAGCTCTCTCACCCCAACCAGTCAAAGCAGAGGCTCCGCCCACCTTGAGTCTTGGATCTGCTCAACGTTTCTGCCTTTTTTAAAAAGTCAGTTTTTCTCTCCACTGTCTCCATGTTCTTCTCATGGAGGATTGTTGGGTCTCTTTAGAATAAAGAGTCGGTCTAGACCTGCTCTTTTTGGAAAGTGTCTTGATATAACTTTTGTTGTGATTTGGTGCTATATAAATAAATTGAATTGAATTGAAACATAATCTGATATAACATCACTACATCTGTGTGTATGTGTTCAACACAGGTGTGTGTACTGTTTTACATTATCTGTATATGAGTGTGTGTAAGGGTATGTGCATATATGTTATGTGGCATATATTATGTGTTTAACACAAGTTTGTCGAGAGGTTGATGCCAAAATCAAGTCTATAACTACAAAAGAAAGAACTCTGCCATCCAATCAACTTCACACACAGCATTTGTACTGCTCAGAACCAGGAAGTGCAGTGAAGTCCTTTGGTTGAGATGTTCATGAGTCACATAGAAGCAGGAAGGACATGATCGACTGTAAAGTGTTGAGCTCTGTGGTGCCTAGTGTACCTTGTCACAGTCCAGGTTTTTGTTCTTGTCCTGTTTGCTCTGCCTGGTGGGACTCTTCACCTCCAGGATCTGAGAGTGAACACATCAAGTCAAAGTCACTCTGCCTTTACATACAGTACATTAACACCTGACTTCCACTTATGGTATGGTTGCTACTGACAAAATACCTGTTGCATTATTTAAGATCATCTTACCTGGTTATTAGTAGTCTTTAATAAAGGCGGGGCTTCATTGTGGGATGGGGGGGAGGAGCTGTCACTCTCACTGCCGTCACTCAAACCGACCCTGCACACAGACATAGAATCCTGTTAATTAAAGCTGCATTTTCTGACCATTTAAGGGCAGCAGATGTAGCTATAACCTTCTAAAACTCAAACGGCTGATATATCAGGGTCCCACACCTGTGTCCTACAGAGACACATACCTGTGTCCTACAGAGACAAACCTGTGACCTACAGAGATACACACCTGTGACCTACAGAGACACACACCTGTGTCCTACAGAGACACACACCTGTGACCTACAGAGACACACACCTGTGTCCTACAGAGACACACACCTGTGTCCTACAGAGACACACACCTGTGACCTACAGAGACACACACCTGTGTCCTACAGAGACACACACCTGTGTCCTACAGAGATACACACCTGTGTCCTACAGAGACACACACCTGTGTCCTACAGAGACACACACCTGTGTCCTACAGAGACACACACCTGTGTCCTACAGAGATACACACCTGTGTCCTACAGAGACACACCTGTGACCTACAGAGATACACACCTGTGTCCTACAGAGACACACCAGTGTCCTACAGAGACACACCAGTGTCCTACAGACACACACCAGTGTCCTACAGACACACACCTGTGTCCTACAGACACACACCTGTGTCCTACAGACACACACCTGTGTCCTACAGAGACACACCAGTGTCCTACAGAGACACACCAGTGTCCTACAGAGACACACACCTGTGACCTACAGAGACACACACCTGTGTCATACAGAGACACACACCTGTGTCCTACAGAGACACACACCTGTGTCCTACAGATACACACACCAGTGTCCTACAGAGATACACACCTGTGTCCTACAGATACACACACCAGTGTCCTACAGAGATACACACCTGTGTCCTACGGAGACACACCTGTGTCCTACGGAGACACACCAGTGTCCTACAGACACACACCTGTGTCCTACAGAGACACACCTGTGTCCTACAGACACACACCTGTGTCCTACAGAGACACACCTGTGACCTACAGAGATACACACCTGTGTCCTACAGAGACACACAAGTGTCCTACAGACACACACCTGTGTCCTACAGATACACACCTGTGACCTACAGCGATACACACCTGTGACCTACAGAGATACACACCTGTGTCCTACAGATACACACCTGTGACCTACAGAGATAGACACCTGTGTCCTACAGAGACACACCTGTGACCTACAGAGATACACACCTGTGTCCTACAGAGACACACCAGTGTCCTACAGACACACACCTGTGTCCTACAGAGACACACCAGTGTCCTACAGACACACACCTGTGTCCTACAGAGACACACCTGTGACCTAGAGACACACCTGTGACCTACAGAGATAGACACCTGTGTCCTACAGACACAGACACCTCTGTCCTACAGAGATACACACCTGTGACCTACAGAGACACACACACCTGTGACCTACAGACACACACCTGTGTCCTACAGAGATAGATACCTGTGTCCTACAGACACACACCTGTGTCCTACAGAGATACACCTGTGTCCTACAGAGATACACCTGTGTCCTACAGAGACACACACCTGTGTCCTACAGAGACACACACCTGTGACCTACAGAGATACACACCTGTGTCCTACAGAGACACACCTGTGACCTACAGAGATACACACCTGTGTCCTACAGAGACACACCAGTGTCCTACAGACACACACCTGTGTCCTACAGAGACACACCTGTGACCTACAGAGACACACCTGTGACCTACAGAGATAGACACCTGTGTCCTACAGACACAGACACCTCTGTCCTACAGAGATACACACCTGTGACCTACAGAGACACACCTGTGTCCTACAGAGATAGATACCTGTGTCCTACAGACACACACCTGTGTCCTACAGAGATACACACCTGTGTCCTACAGAGACACACACCTGTGACCTACAGAGACACACACCTGTGACCTACAGAGATACACACCTGTGTCCTACAGAGACACACCTGTGACCTACAGAGATACACACCTGTGTCCTACAGAGACACACCAGTGTCCTACAGACACACACCTGTGTCCTACAGAGACACACACCTGTGACCTACAGAGACACACACCTGTGACCTACAGAGATACACACCTGTGTCCTACAGAGACACACCTGTGACCTACAGAGATACACACCTGTGTCCTACAGAGACACACCAGTGTCCTACAGACACACACCTGTGTCCTACAGAGACACACCTGTGACCTACAGAGATACACACCTGTGTCCTACAGAGACACACCAGTGTCCTACAGACACACACCTGTGTCCTACAGAGACACACCTGTGACCTACAGAGATAGACACCTGTGTCCTACAGACACAGACACCTGTGTCCTACAGAGATACACACCTGTGTCCTACAGAGACACACACCTGTGACCTATAGAGATACACACCTGTGACCTACAGACATACACCTGTGTCCTACAGAGATACACCTGTGACCTACAGAGAAGTTAAAGCAAATCAGTGCATGAGAAGATAAAGTGAGGAAAGTGACTACAGTCAGTGTGTGTGACCTCTTGAAGGCGCTGCACATTTTTCATTATTCAATCCAGTACACAAATATTTTCACAAGAACATCTGGGAGAAACCAACTGAAGACCAATGAAACTGTAAGTGGTGACACAGTGCTGTGAAAATGCTGCTTTATCATAACAGTTTGTATGTTAGCAGTCCTGGGTCTTCTGGTTTCCCTTCTACCACCCCCTGCTGGTATGGAGGCTTATTTCCACTCACACAGTTGTAGAACATACATGCCAACACTTGTTCGTCATGTTTGTCGACCTGCTAAGACCAATATTCACTCTCCCTTTAGCTCCGTTTTGGTCTCCACCACCTCCTGCAGCAGGAACAGTTTCTAAATGTCCCATCGTGAGTACAGCTGGTCTATGACTGTCTGTAGTGACAGTGTTCAGCCGGTTTATTAGACGCTTTTAGCTGAAAACTGCTGCTTGCTTTTGGAATTCAGGTTGTTGAAAGCAATGTTTGTAAAAACAAAAATGATCTTAAAGAGGTTCATCACTTTAAGAAACACCTTTCACACCTGATGAATCATGTGATTATTGGATAGAGCAGCTGACTCGCTTTTGTAAATCTATGACAACAGATACGATTACAGAAGACATGGGGGTCATGGTCCTACAGAACCAGGACTTCAAATGAGCAGATCTACGTTTCAGCTAAGTTTGGACTATAAAGTAGGCCTTTGTTTGCAAGTGTCCATCAGCGTTACCTCTAGTGATGACTTCATATGTCTCATAACACTATGACAGTCATTATTCACAACATAACTGTTAATATTGTTTTCTTAAACATTTAGAGGTTCATTCTAATTACTGCTAAAGGTACTGAGGTACAAACATTCATTTTACAAAGAGATAGCACTAAGAGAGTAGCAGGACACAGGATTTGTTTTACAGGAAAGGTCATAAACGACTCTAAGGCAGGCTTCTAACCTGACAGGCCAAGTTCCACTTCTAGAGTTTGGGTACCTCTCAGAAGTCATTCAGAGCCAAAACAGGACAAAATTCACGCCATGCAGAGGTCAGAAACCTTAAAGCGGCTCCCAACAACCCATAAGTCCACTGTTTGTGTGTGCCATCAGTCTGTGATCATAGATTTAATGCACTGACCTGCGTGGATGGTGTGTGAGGTGTGTGTGTGCAGGTCGCTCTGCATCAGACTCCATGTCATTGTCATCATCATCGTCCGAATCTTCATCGTTGTCGTCCGAGTGCAGATCCTGCATGACTGATTGCAACGGGCCCAGCACTGTGTCAGTGTAGCAGACCATAAAAACACAAAGGAACACACATTTATATTATTATTTCAAGAGCACCTGAAAACATGCAGCAGGTGGCGGATCATGCTGTGAGGGGGAGGGATGGTGGGACGGTTCAGTGGGTTGCAGGACTACACACATCTACACTTCTCTTTTAAAAGATAAGGCTGCTGTTATTCTGTCTGTGTTTTATTTAAAACTCTGACCCACAGACACAAACCACTTAAAGATATAGATTAACATACATGGTAGAATAACTGCACCAACAGCTGCTCACTAGTTCTTAACAAACGTCACTTGAACAGGAGGATAAAGTCCAGGACTATTTTCACTGGTGGAAGGATCTGTAGCAGCAGGGCAGTGTTTGTGGGTTTGAGTCCTGGCAGTGTGTGATGAAGGAAATTGTCTCCCAGTCAACAGTGAGGCTCATTAATAGTTCTGGGACCACAGAGGAGGTGAGGATCATTTGCATGTACATATGGTGCTGGATCAGCAGTGATGGGTCCTCTGGAGGGGGATCATATCCATGGTTTTATGAGGCCACATGTTTCATGCATACAGACAGTCTGAAATTGTTCTGCAGTCAGATGTGACACAGGTGTGGGGACCTCTCAGGATCCATTACCTGTGTGTGTGGTCGAAGGAATAGCCACCTTCTTCCTGATGAGAAGGTCCACCACTGCATCCAGAAAAATTACAAACACACAAGCAGAGGTCACCCTCAACAGAAGAGGAATCATCTGGACCACATTTCATGTTCTAGACTCTCTGATGCCGGATTCAGACGACAGGAGCTTTGGGCCGGTTTGATTTGGATTCACTTCTCCCAACAATCTGAGGAGAAATCTGGTCTGGGACGTTTGGTCGGTACCCATGTTAGGCCCAGATTATCTGGTCATGTGAGGCCCAGTCTCAACCTCCTGATCTGCTGACAGACTCATCTGGGCCACCTCGATTAATATCAAGCATGTTTGATATTGAAACAATTTATCTGGTGAGGTTAACATTAGCTAGAATACTACAGAATCTGGACTTCAATTCTCGCTGAAGACCAGACCCATGATGTCTGCATCTCCTCAACCATTTTCACACCCAGACTCTTTATTTGTTATTGTTTTTGCAGAATATGTCAAAGGTTCTTCTCTGATTTCAAAGATTTTCTTTAGGCGGTCATTGGACTGGGAACGAGGTGACTGGATGTTGAGGTGGATCCAGGGAATATTTTATCGCCAAGGTGGAGGTATGTGCTGTCGTTGCACCACATCAATCTCCATTTTGTTTACATCTGAGACCACATGAGAGATGTCACATGACGTGGTGCCTCACATCCTCTGACACGGTAATTGTAATCCGAGGTCAAAGTGGGCTGGGACGATCCTGAATGGTGTTCTGGTGACCCAGTGCTAAGGGCTGCCCTCCTGGGAAAACTCACCATCAACTCTTTCATAGTGCACAGACCCAGTGATGTGAAAGGAGAAAGATGAAGGAACATTTAAAATAAATTCACATGGAGGAAAAAGCCCTGTTAGATTTTTGACTGTTGATGGTGCCTGGAGCAAAGTGAGCCGTCTGTCATCACTCGTCATGTTTAGGATCTCTGACCCAGAACAGAAAGCTGCAGGTTTTGTTTTCATGGCTGTGTTTTTCTGAGCTTCACCATAATGCTTTAATTTCACTCAATTTTCATCTTTCTGTTGTCTCTGATTCACAGATTCAAACTTCCCGGATCAATAACTCATTAATGAAATGTTGTCAAAATACAAACGACGTCTCCTTCGTACTGTCTTCAGGTAGATAATGAGCTACAGTCTCATGTGCAGCCGATGTCCAATGTGTGGGCAGGGACCGTCTCCAAAGTTAAAACCCAAAACAGATGGAACAAAAAAACATCTTACTTGACTGACAGTCTCACCTAAATCATTCAGCACACAGTGGACTGGTGTTGGTTCTACTGCAGCAATGACTGAGGGAAAATAAGCTTCTGTGTTTTTTGTGAAAAATATTCAATAACTTCCCTCTTAGTGTGGAGTCATTGAATTAACAAGTGCTTTTATTATTACTTATTGTGGTTAAGTTATTCTAAAGCACATTTGTCCTAATAGTTACTGTAATGGAACAATCAGGGCGTGGTCACCTATGGGTTGACAGGTGACTGCCTACAGTTGATCATTTTTACCTGAATGCATTAAGTGACCAAACTTGACTTCATATGTATGTTTAATACATATATATATATATAACATATATTTAAAAGTGTGTTTGATCAGTAGAAGACAACCATTCTCTACATCCTGTCATCTTAGCACCATATAGTCACATGACTTCATCAGGACTGCTGTCAGTCTGTGTTTAGAATATTGTTGAACTGGACACATCTAAACATTGGTTTGTGAATAAACACTAGGCGTGGTGAACAACACTACTAACCTCAAATATGCAACAATCATGTGTTTCATATTTACTGTTGTACATTTCATACATTAATATTGTCTATTTTTCATAGGGTGCATTGAGAATGTATCCAGGGAGTCATTTTTATGTGTTAAATTAGCAGAACATGTTCTATATGGTCATATGTATGTTACCTGCATATAAAATTCCCTACAGCGTATCAGGATAAGAGACTGTAGTCCCAGCCTCATATTTAATAATGTTCATTGATCTCAGACACTGTTGGTCTGATGAGCTCTGTTCTGTTCAGCTACAGGGGAAACGATCATCGCACTTAACATCTGTCCTACTGAACATCTCATCTTTCTTCCAAACAAACGAGCCACCATGTGCTGCATGTGACTGAAAAAACAAACATATGATCAGCTGATATTGAGCATGCTCCAGACAGTTACCTTGTCGTTTGTGGTGCGTGGGTGCAAAGCCTGAACTGGAGCTAGAACTGGCTGGACTGAGCTGTTCAGACTGGAAGGAAATAAGAAAGTAGTGATAAATAAAACACTCATCACAAAAACTGAATACAGGACAGTTTTTACAAGAATCAAATCCACTCAGTTTTTTGTTTCAACATTTTTGTGATATAATATATTTCCCCTCTTGTTTCTGGGCACCATCACCTTTCATGAAGGTAGAGAGAAAATCAAATGTTTTCATTTTTTCATTTTTACTAATACATACAGTTAGGATACCTTTGACTGCTGCTTCAATTGGACCATTTTTAAACAATAAATGTCTCCAAACTGAAAGAATATTATGAAAACACTGGAGTACTTCACTGACTTCTTGAATGGTGAGGCATGGTTGTCTTCTTCCAGAGACTCCATGTGTTCACTGGAACTATCAGACACTGGCCTCAGAAATAAAGACTTTCTGATAACAATGAACCATCCTGAAACAGAGGGTTCCTTCACTGTTGTTCAGAAGTGTTCTCTTCTCCAAACGTGAACATTCTTCCATCACAGCCAACTGGTAGCTTGTGGAGGAAAGAATCTGTGCAGCGCTTTGAGCCCTGTTCACTCCCTCATCTGTGCAGCCTGTGCACACCTGCACAGAGCAGACGTGGCTGACTGATGGCCAGCCTAAAGGTTTGCAACCAGAGTCATCTGAAGATGACTTACCCCCATCATGCTCATCAGTATGTGACACGTCCTCCATTCCTCTGGTGCGTCTACAGCAGTGGATAGATGGACATACTGACTATAAAAATGGTGACTCCTGTAGGATCATCTGAAAGCTTACTGGTTCTCTGGCTTACTGGTATGAGACATTTCCATCACACAGCCCTGAAACAAACTAAAGCTTTGCTAATTTTAAAGAGTGCTGGACAAATAAACTATATCCTGCTTAAACTCTTTATCAGACATGTTGCTGTTTATTAAAAGGAAAAGTCATACACTGTGTAATATAAAGTTAATGACTTCAATGGAACTAACATGTCTTGTGTCCAAACTTACAAGCAGACAGGTGGGTAGACAGTATGTGTGTTGGTGGACAGGACTCTTTTTTTGTTCCATTTAAGTAATAGTTTCTACTTATGTATAAGTTTATATTACACAGTGTATGAGTTTTCCTTTCCTCCTTATGAACATTTGTGATAAAGATCTATTTTGACTTCAGTCGTTGGTGTTAAATAAGGGACTGGTGGCATTGGTTTGGTCAGGGTGAAACCAGTTTGTGACTTTATTTTGTCTATGAGGCCAATGAGAGACAGCCAAACAGTCTGTCTGATTACAGTACAATGATTGGTGTCTAATTCTGGGTTCCACAGATGTGTGTTCCAGTCCACAAACAGACACCAAACATGAACACATGCACGGCAGCTGTCCAAATGTACACACACAAACTGAATAAATGTTAATATTTAACACACAGATATTTAACTGAACAAATGATGAAAAGACATGAAAAATCACGTGTAAATATGATATATATCTATCTATCTTTGTGAAATTCATTAGTTTGCATTTACAGATCATTACATGTGTGTGCATGGATGGTCTGATATAGATAGTCTGATATATATAGATAGTCTGATATATATCTATATATATATAGATATATATCTATATCTATATCTATAGATATAGATATATCTATAGATATAGATATCTATATCTATAGATATATCTATATATAGTCTGATATATCTATATATATATCTATAGATATATCTATAGATATATCTATAGATATATATATATATATATCTATATATATCTAGATATCTATATATATCTATATATATATATATATATAGTCTGATATATATATAGATAGTTTGAGATATATATATATATATAGATAGTTTGATATATATATAGATAGTATGATATATATATATAGATAGTATGATATATATATATAGATAGTATGATATATATAGATAGTCTGATATATATAGATAGTCTGATGTATGTAGATAGATTATCTATATATCAGAGTAATATATATAGATAGTAAATCATGTACATCTACAGTAAAGACTACTGTATAGTTTAAAGTCAGCTCGTGTATGTCATCTAATAATGGGTGATGAGACATTTTATTCACTGAAATTAAAGACCCCTTTATTGAGAGCCCAGATGTCCCAGTTTTCCAATGGGACATGAACATAGCATGCATTTGTCGGTTTGGATGTGAAGACGGTGAAAAGTGTAAAACCCCCCAACTCAGATGTAACAGATGTATCTGTAAAGAAATACACTAATATTCTGAGACATTTATGTACACAGGAAGCTTTTTAGAAGTGATGATCAGATCCATGAAGTCAAATATCTATACATAAAATATTCCTTTTAATTCTGGTTCATTTAGTTTATTGTTTGTTTGGTTTTTTTTGTTAATTTATTTTAAATGTGTTTAAGCGCTTGGTCTTTGTGTGGATTTGAACACACATCTAAAATTATACACAAATCTTTGAACGCACTTGTAACACACACACATGTAGACCATGCCATACCTATTTGTGACCATCATGAGAGTAATGTCATTAAATACCTGACTCTCTATTCTCCTAATCAGACAAGAGTTCAGCCTCATATAAACACACAGGAAATAAAATCATTGATGAAACCAAAAGGGCATTCAGAGTGCGTAGCTCCACCGAGGCCCCACAGTCCCTTTTAGGGGCCGTTTACACGACGACCGTTTCACCCAAAAACTGAGACTTTTTGTTGCATTTTTGGGGACTGAAAACAAAACTTTTTAAGAAAACAGCCCCGTTTGCTGCATGCTTGACGTGTGCTGCTGCCTTCTTGGCCAGGGAACAGTTGTGAAAGAGATCCTTGATCTCAATGGGTTATTTTTTTCCTAGTTAAATAAATAAAATAAAATGCCTGTTTATGGTTCCTGTCAGCCTTTGTTGTGTACACAGACAGTAAACAGCCTACTATGGCCAGAACAACTACAAAGTATCAACGTTGGACTGTCCAATTTAATTTGTGTAGCAGAGTGTTGAATTTATCAACGCTCCTCCAATGTAGATCTGCTGAACCTCCATTGTGATCTTATTCTGTGGTGTTTATTGTGAAAAGTTACTCCACCAACTACTGCCTTGATACAGACTACAGTGTTTTCAGTCGTGTTTGTGGATCTGTGTGTACAGGGATCATTTCAGAAACGATGCTGAGTGAACGCAGAAGGTTTTAAAAATGCAGAGAAAAAACTTCTCCGTTTTAACGTTGCCGTGTAAACGGGGCCTTAAATAAAGTTAACCCCAATCCAAATCCAATAAAAATATGGATCCACACTTTTATCTGGGTCTACTCTAAAATTCACTCGTTAATTTTCCATTCACACGCCCGGCTTTTATGGTAATCAGACAAATCGTATATGTGTAACTGAAAAAACAGCTCCTTTATCTGGATCAAGTCCAAAATGTTCTTCCTGTCTACATGTCCAACCCTTCTACCAGGTTTCATACAACTGTCCAGTAGTTTCTGTGTGATCCTCATGAGTCCAAGTTTGTACTCCGACCTACACTGACCAGCTCTGATCACTTCAATAGAGCGATAGTCATTTGCTGCTCTCCGTCCTCTGCAGAGCTTTTCAATCTGCTCACAGCTCATAAACTTTAAGTGCTTAGTGTGAGTGCTCGTGGGAAAAGGAGCTCCCATCAGCAGCATTGGCTGCAGATGAAATGCAGACAGTCAGATGTGATTATCTGACCCCTGATTTGTTGACAGCTGCCTTTCCCCAGCTGTAGGTACTACGCTCTGTGGTAACAGGCAGTCAGGCAGTTGTGAACTGCTGGGAGGTCAATCAGTGCAGTTTTCCTGTGGTTTTTCTGCACTTGTAGCGTATCGCTGTCGTTAAAATGGAGAATGTGTTTCTCAGTTTGGCTGTATTTCATTTAATGAAACCAGTATCAGAAATACCTATGATACTGTCTAAGTTGTTGGGTTAGGTATCAGTGAGTGTAAGTTTAGGTAGAGATCAGACAGCATGAAATGAATTTGTCCAGAAATGAGATGCTGCTACTTCCCAGCAGTGTCCCGTATTCCCGCATACAGGTACACCTGTTTATAGGTATCCAGGTGTGATACCTGCATACCTACATACAGGTACACCTGTTTATAGGTATCCAGGTGTGATACCTGCATACCTACATACAGGTACACCTGTTTATAGGTATCCAGGTGTGATACCTGCATACCTACACACAGGTACACCTGTTTATAGGTATCCAGGTGTGATACCTGCATACAGGTACACCTGTTTATAGGTATCCAGGTGTGATACCTGCATACAGGTACACCTGTTTATAGGTATCCAGGTGTGATACCTGCATACAGGTACACCTGTTTATAGGTATCCAGGGGTGATACCTGCATACCTACATACAGGTACACCTGTTTATAGGTATCCAGGGGTGATACCTGCATACCTACATACAGGTACACCTGTTTATAGGTATCCAGGGGTGATACCTGCATACCTACATACAGGTACACCTGTTTATAGGTATCCAGGTGTGATACCTGCATACCTACATACAGGTACACCTGTTTATAGGTATCCAGGTGTGATACCTGCATACCTACATACAGGTACACCTGTTTATAGGTATCCAGGTGTGATACCTGCATACAGGTACACCTGTTTATAGGTATCCAGGTGTGATACCTGCATACAGGTACACCTGTTTATAGGTATCCAGGTGTGATACCTGCATACAGGTACACCTGTTTATAGGTATCCAGGTGTGATACCTGCATACAGGTACACCTGTTTATAGGTATCCAGGTGTACACTGCGTACACCTGTACGCAGGTATCCAGGTGTACATTGTGTACACCTGTATGCAGGTATCCAGGTGTACACTGCGTACACCTGTACATCTGCATACCTGCATACAGGTACACCGGTATATAGGTATCCATGTGTACTACTTAACACTGTAAAAGAACAGTAAGGATGTACAGCTGTAACTATTCAACAACTGACATAAAAGTACTTAGTGTTTCTTTTCACAGTCGATTCACTGTTTTGAGTTATTTTTGACCAATTCTCTGGTTTCAGCTTTCCTTAGAATTCAATAATAATCATCTTCTTCCAACTATGGTTTATATATCAGCCTTTAAAGATGCAGCATCTAACCACAGTTATGAGGAGGCTTGTGAGGCTGGGATGATGATGCCTGTGATCTAACAGTCAGTGTGTCAGTCTAAATACTTTATACATGTTCGTATGCAAACCTAAACTCTGCTGCAGAGTTGTCCTAGAAAATAAAGTGGTGAGGAGCGACTCCAACAGAGACACGAGAGAACAAACAAAAGGCAGAGCGACGTCAATGGAGATCACCTCCTACAAACCTCACACAGCTGGTCTGTGGGTTTATGGGACAGCTTCTTCAGGGGGGCCATAAATCTAAGCACCACTCCTTTTTTAGGGCTTTTGTCCCATTTCATTCAAAGCTACCCTCTTCAACCAAAAGAAAATCCAGTCAGAGTTTGCTGGCATCAATCTGGCCTCTCTTTGCTCTGTTAGGACAGCCGAAAAGAAATGCCAGCAAACACGACAAAACTGTCTAAGACTATTTAATCTGCTTGTCTATTTCAGCGGGGGCTGTCCAAACAAAACCATTTTAAAGTGAATTAAGAGGCCTCTCAGTTTGACACTGGATTAATTTAAATAAAGCCAACTCATATATACTGAAATGTTGCGGCTTGCAACACAGATGCAGTTTTTCCTCAAACCAAGAACCACGTATTAAACCAAAATGTTCCTATAAACAAAATGAATCATCCTTGTAATATCAGTACAGTACAAGTCTCTGTGACGATACACAGACTCGTGCAGGTGACAAATCACTCAGCCTGTGCCCACATTCAGACTGCTAAAAACAAGGCTGCTTTCCCTTCATGTCATCACTTACTCCACATTTCCTCCTCGCTGCTGTTTCTGGCCCAGCGCTCAGTGGAAATGACTGAGATCAAACAAGTGGTCACATGAGAAATGAGAGCAGCGCTCTGTGTAGGCCCTGCATTAGGCCACCGGGGTTGTTAGCCTGGGGAGAATCAAACACCTGGCATTTGTCTCCCCACATCCCTTTTACAACTGGCCTGACCCCCAGTCCTGTATGGGACAACTTAAAAGGCATTTACATACAGCAGACAAAAACACTGGTTCTGCTTGTGAGCACTAACCCCACTGGCTAAACAAGCTGCCCCGACACACAAAGATACAGAAAGACCCACACTTTATACAGACATGTGAGAACAGAAATGAAAAAACATGACATAAAAGAAAACGTCTCATAGCAGGAGGACAAGGACCTTTCTTCCCCCAACGCTCACCCCTTTTTCCTCTTTCAAAAGCTGAAAGGATTAAAGGCGAGCTCACTATTCACAGCGTCTCCTCTTTCTCCTCAGGTGTTGTAAAACCATAAATCTTTGTCGTCTACTATTTGGCTTGAAAACAGCCCTTCTTTATGGGGAGGTTTTCCTCCAAATGTGTGTGGACCAGGCAACCCCAGCCTATTCATGACAGAAGCCCTGCAGACGTCCAGATTTTCTAATCTCCATCCTGAGGTGGAGTTCCAGGGGAAAAAAATCCAAGTGAAAAATTCCAAGTGATCTACACATAATTGAAATATTTTATCAACTTATTTATGCAACTTATCATTGTCCACTTCCTGTTTGTCCAATCAGACAAATGCAGCTGAACTCCCACTAGGTTTATTGGTGCCCACCCCTTCTTCCAATTCCCCAGCCCAACCCCCCTAGAGTCCACCAGACCACCATTAAAGAGGTTTCTCTCGCTTTCGGTTGAGTTTATAGACTTTTGACACAGAGGAAGGACTGACCACCAAGAAATTCTCCCCCTTAAAGTCTCAGAAGAATTGGAAACCTTTACCGCCCTCACTTTTTTCAGTAAAGCGCAAATCAGTCCGAGCTGTGTGCTCTTTGGCCCCTGGACTCATTCAAGGGCCAGACAGCTGCTTCTTAAATCTCATACGTGATAAGGGGATCTGGGTCTCCTTGATGCTTTACCCTTAACAAGAACTTAACTCTCTGTTTTGATGACATTCAAGGCCACTAAAGGATTTAGAAGTTCTACTTACATCTGATTTGGTAGACAGATCCTCCGTATCAGAGTGATTGGGGTCCACCAGTTCCTGGAATGGTGGGAGTGTTGATGCCCTCCTGCACTCTGCATCGTCACCTTCTGGTCGCAACTTACTTGTTCGCATCTGCGATCTATCCTTCAGGTGTTTCTTATCTGAATGTGTAACATCTAACGTCGGCTTCCCTGATGAATCTACAAATCCCTTTTTACGTTTTTTGGTCAGATGATCATCACCTTCAGGGGTGGACAGACGCTTTTTTAGCCCTACATTGTGGTTTATTCCATCAGTCCGATGGTCCTTGGACAAAGACTTGGGTTCCTTGAAGCCCATTTTAGGATTGCTATCTTTAAGTGGCTGGTTCTCTTTGGGTTTTCTGGTAGATTCTTTGGGGGCTTTGCTGGGTTCCCAGCCAGAGTCTCTGAAGGCACTTTTGGGCTCTTTCAAGTCCTTTGGAGGCTTGTCTTTGTGGTCCTTGGAGGGTTTGTGGACTTTGGAGAAGCTGCTGCTGTCGGTGCTGGTGGTTGTGGCAGTGGTGAGAAGTGCTGTACCACTTCCTTTGGAGATATCCTGTAGATTAAAGACCACAGATGACAAAGATCCGGCATTGTATAAACAAAATAGGCAACAGGTTCGATTTGTTGGTTGCTAGCATTCTAAATCATGATGTACGAACTGCGTTGATGCTAAGTTATGTATAGAAAAACCAATATAAAATTTTATCCAACATTCAGGGTGTTAGAGCAGAACTACACAGAAGCTACAAAAGTAAAACTTCAGCTCTGAATATGGAGCAGGGTAGAGGGCAATCCCCCTTTAGGTCAGTGTTAAACAAAATAGGGCTAATTAACCACTGAGAAATAGTGTTGTCTGAGAATGGTATGGGCTTCCATTACTCTGATAATAAAACCTGACTGCAATAAAATAACCCAGAATATGAAAACCAGGGGCCCATTTCAAACTCTTCTTTGCAGGAGGACGAAAATATCTCCCGTTATTATGTTCTCTTCCATAGTGGACTGTGCTTTAGACCAGTGTTTTTCAAAGTGGGGGTCCTGACCCGCCAGAGGGTTCTAGGGGGATCACAGAAACTTGGAGGGAAGGAGAGAGTGGAACAAAAATAAAAATCAACTAACAACATTATTTGTGACAATAACATTTAATTTGTCTTTTTTTAGATGTTATTAATCACTTCATATTGAAATCTGTGTGTTCCTTTTCTATGCCAGTCTCTCAATTTAAAAAAGATAACACACACCACTCAAGCCAATCTTTACTGCAGTGAGTAAGAATGACCGTGATGTCCCTAATTGTATCTCTGCCTGGAGAGAGGGCCCTGAAGGCATCAT